>JASAMZ010004296.1:0-67961 GCA_030248115.1 Linhomoeus sp. GSCO2_2 | reverse complement strand
AGGTCTTACAGAAGTTGCTCAATACAAGGCGAATTCTTGATCTGACTATAAACGTTGTCGACATGAGAACTTTCAAAGACAGACTTCGGTTAGCTATTTGTGGCGTGCAAACTGAAGTCGTTTGTTCAGACTTGCGTTTTGCGAATCGGTGTTCGGTGAGAGAAAGCAATATGAGATAGGGAGAGGACGCAAGTTGTTTTGCCACCTGACTGTGCGCGCGCAGGTATATGTATGCACTCTGTGACTAAGATAAGTGGGCACTTCTTACGTTCTTATGACTTTCTATGCATCATCAAACGCTTTGCCATTTACTTGGCCGTCTTGTGATATTGTCTTGTTGTACTTGTTATCAGAATTGCGTTGTATGGTAGCACTGCAGTGCGAATACCGTTGGAGTGGAACGGCAGGCACTTCTTCCATCATACGTGTTCTACAGTATGTACAGTAAAAGAATCTGTAGACGGGCGGCCAACTGTTTCCCCGCGAATCCCTCTCCCCCATATCTTACGCTTTTGCTGAAGTGGTGCTTCTTGTTTCGTTTCGTTCTTGTAAGACGCCTTCACCTGTACCCTGTGGTCCCACGTGCCTACACCTCTGCAGCGGGCCTCCTTTCAGTTCTTTGTCCACTTACCCGCACCTCCGTCTGTCGAACACTGTGGTTCAAGCGTTTCTGTCCATTACATATAGGTGTTGGCGCCTCTGGTTCCAATTCACGCCACAAGGTCCACCACTGAAGCCTCTGTTGCTTTCTGATGTCTTGCAGGGAGCATATTGTAACCCCACCGACCCTTCTCGAGGCAGTAGTGATTGTGGAGTTGTGAAATGACGTTGCGTGTTTGTGTTGCTCTCCTCCACCACTCTCCAGTTTGCCTTTCCTTTCCAGCGTTGACGGCCACCACCAAGCGCAGACAGCGGCGGAGGAGGAGGCTCAGTCGCAACAGCAGCGCCAGCAGGCGGCCGCTGCCGCCGCCTTCCTAACCTGCTCGCCACAGCAGGGGGCCTTCGACCTCCAGCAACAGCAGCAACAGCAACAACAACAGCTCTTACTGCTGCAGATGGCGGCGGCGGGCTCAGCGGCCCCGACCGCCCATTACGCCTATGGGCTGCCAGGGGCGCAGCAGCAACAGAGTGCTCCCTCGAAGCTGCTGCACCAACAGCAGCCATCGCTGGCCGGCCACCACCATTCGGCGGCTATGGGCGGCGGGAACGCCCACCTCAAGAGGTTCAGCCCCTACTAATGCCGGCTACTGTGCGTGCGCACCTCCCCCTTTTTGTGCAACTTTGTTCCTGGGTACTAGTTACGCGCTCTCCCCCTTCACATGATTGCTTGACCGACTCGTGCGTGCGTGTGTCCAGAGGATGCGTTACGTTGCGCCTGTGCGATTGTGATTCTGCCGTGCCACATCCCCTCCGTCTCTTGATCGATGTTCCCCCTGAGAGCTGTTGCATGACCGCCGCGTTTCGGTCTTTCACCGACTGTTCGTCTCACGCCCGTTACCAAGACAAAGTGTGTTCTCACGTCACGTAACAAAGGGAAGTGAGCCGACGACCGTCCGTCGACCTTCGTGCAACGATGACTATACTGGTAACCAACAAATCAATACCCGACCAAGTCACTTTCATCTGCATCACAACATGAACACGCAGTACAATCGCAGAACTATCTCACCGTCTCTTCTCGAGCGGCGAAGCAGATACAAAGGAACCTCATAGAATCGGAACCCCAAACAAGTGTCGTGTCAAATGGATAAGTTGGCGTACTTGCGACAGTCGATCGCCAAGGGCCTCGTCGAAGCGAGTTCCTCCGTTGAGAAGATGGGCTCGGCTTTTCCGGCAGGCGGCGCTTCGGTCGCCTCGATTCCCAGCTGCTTGAGCCAGTCGGCGCAGGCGTCGACGGCGCCATCGCTTCCACTCCCGCCGAAGCCCAACTCGGCGGCGACAAAGCTCAGGGGAACGATTGGCCGATAGCTGAACGGGGAATCGTATAGCCGAACGAATCGATTCTACGACATACTCGAAAGACAAGATTAGTACACGGGGGCAAGGCCCCGTTGGGCACTCCTCCCCCTCCTGTAAACAAATTCTAGGAGGAAGTATAGTCGGCTCACGAAGCAGGATACCAACTAGCCAATGGGACTGATCAGTACGGCCCCCTGACCGGTCCGATCGCAAAATCAATAGGAAAATCGGAATCGCAACCCTCTAGAACCCCACATTCGCCGTACAACACGCCTAGGTTCAGTTGGACCTGCACTACCAAATTTTGACTTGTGGGTACGGTAGCATGCAAACTCTTCAAAACAGTCTCAAATTTCTCTAAAACGAAAGCAAAGCCAGATTCGTGAGTGATCAGC
The DNA here is from genome assembly GCA_030248115.1 of Linhomoeus sp. GSCO2_2. Lineage (NCBI taxonomy): Eukaryota > Metazoa > Nematoda > Chromadorea > Monhysterida > Linhomoeidae > Linhomoeus > Linhomoeus sp. GSCO2_2. Next base: position 65,607 of record JASAMZ010004296.1, on the reverse strand, counting down.
GACCCCAAAAAAGCCAGAATTAGGAGTACCTACACGGTAGGTGCCCCAAGCAACCCAGGCGGCCAAAATTTTGAATTCAAATTTCCCGCCAAAATACGAGTCGACCGAAAAAGTGCTTATAAAGTAGACAACGTATTTTGGATGCTCTATCACGTGAAAGCCAAATTGACACCAAAATTGCTCATCTGACTCCACTTTGCACCAAAATACCGAAAATTTATCCAAACAAGATTAGTAGACGGGGGCAGAGCCCCTCGGGGCACTCCTCCCCTCTTTCAGAAGAATTTCGGCAGTTGAATCATGCTGCCCATTGATCAACGAGGCATGTCAGTGTGGCTTAGTGGTCATTCTGATCGCACAATTAACAGCAAATTCGGAATTTTGACCCTCAAGTACCCCACATTTGGCATCCAGAACACCTAGGTTCGGCTGAACTGACACAACCAGGTTTTCCACTTGAGGGCACATATGGTGGCAAGCATATTCTTCAAAAATGGTCCCACACATCTCAAAACGAAAAGAGTACAACGTCAAATTCGTGATCAGCGTCCCCGAAAAGCCGGAATCGAGTACTTACACGGTAGGTGCCCTGGACAAATCGGGCAGCCAAAATTTTGAATTCAAATTTCCCGCCAAAATACGCGTCGGACGAAAAAGGTGATTATGACAAAAACAACGTATCTTTTGATGCTCTATCACGTGAAAGTTCAACTGACACCGAAATATCTGAACTGACTCCACTTTGCACCGAAATACCGAAAATTTGTCAAAAAAATCGAAATTTCACCCAAAAAATGTACACCACCCAAAGCTGTACTTCTAACTCCAAAATTCTATTTATTCGGCCTAAAAAATCACCAAATATCGCCGAGATCGAATAGCGCAGCAAAAAATGCGAAACGCGACTATTTCGAATTTCGACCCAAAAATCGATTTTTTTCAATTTTTCACTCAAAATTTGACCATTCCGAAAAAAGTGGTCTATTACGTAGTTGTAGAGCACGCCGAGCTCTATCCAATGGTGTTATTCGCATCTCAATAAGGCCACCCTAGCAAAAGTTACGCCTGCCCGAAGTTTCACTCAGCGACCCGGAACCCAAGTTTGCACGGATTTCCACACCCGGTAAGACACCCGACCGGGATTCTGGCGACGATTCGGGATGCAGCCATCCAGTTCTTCAATCCAGAAAATAACAGACCCCTACCTAGCAAAACAAAAAAATGCCGAGCGGGAGACGGAACCCTTCTTTTGGTAGAAAACCCGGATTTTGCTACCCGGCCCGGGCAGGCCCGGACCCAGCCCGACGTCGCCCCCACCATAGGATAGCCCAATATCTTTTACATATTCGGGCCCAAAGCTCGTCTCCCTCCGTTCTACCAGAGCAGTATTCTAAGCGTCCAAAGTTCGTCGGAGGCCGAAAAACCGGGTTTTTGGCAACTTGCCAAAAAATCGGGGTCCCGTACGAGAAGTCGAGACCCCCGATGCAGGTTTTTCCATCCGAGAGACCTATCGAATAAAAAACAATTTGCCAAGATCGGCCAACTCTAGCTCGACTTATGAGCGTTTGAATTTACACAGAATCCGCACCATCACTATAGCACTCCTCCCTTTTGGAGGGGAGGAGTGCCAAAAAGAACTATTAGCGCAAAATGGTATAGCTTCCATCGACAATCGGCGCGAACATCGGCTGCATATTCTATATAGGTACGCGCTTCTACCGCTGAAGGAAACTGGGGTCGAAAATGCCCGTGCCGCCAAAATCTTCACGCACGACAAATATCGCAGCTTTTGAGAGAGTGGGAGAGACTATAATATGATTATTCAATCGGCGCCATGGTCGGGAAGTAGGCGTGTCGTGTGCTTCACTCGCTTACGCCTTGAGCAGTCGCCTGAGGGCGGCCCTTCTCTCCCTGTCGAGGAAGAGATCCATCAAGTAGGAGGTCATGCGTGGGGGAGAGGAGGAGGAGGAGGAGTAGAGGTGGAAGAGGCGGTGGTGGTTGCCTTCGGCCCAGGCGCGCTGCACCCTCAAGGGGGACTTGAAGGAGGGGTCCTTCGGCCGAGACGACGACGACGTCAGCTCCGCCAGCAGAGTGGTGATGTCTGCGACGAGAGACGCCAGAGAATGCGTAGCAAGCCGCTCACTCAAGCAGTTCCAACGCAGCCTTTGTAAAGGCGCCTCGACTCACCCAGAGTGTTCTCCATGAAGACATAGTAGAGCAGTCTGTAGGCAGTGAACTCGTACTCGTTTGGGAGAGCCTTAAGGGCGGGGCACTTCGCGACTAAAGGTTAGCGCAACTGACTCTGGCACTGGTTGAACTCCTCCTTGTCTCCCTAAGACATACGAGAGTTTTGACAGAGTTGACGCTCGAAGCACCAGAGAGGCGTAAAAACGGGGCAAATATCGGCTTCAGGTGGTAGGCAATGTTACAACCAAATACAACCGTAGTTAGTTTAGCACGTAGTACATAGCAACTCCACGCAATACGACAACTAGTCACGGTCTACCACTGTAGCGCATCTAAAACGCCAATTTGTTTGGTAAGAATTCAGGTTTCGCTAGTTACCAGGGATTACTTTAGAGAGGCGGTAGTTACGAACTCCTTTCCACGCTCGTCTTTCTTTCTCAGCTATTGGCAGGTATGTACGGCCGAAGCGTCGTCACGAGCGCGCGTGTGAGCGATGTTGAGACGAGCGGTTTATCACTGGTGTCACTCGAGGATCACACTGTCACATTGTGCTTCTCATCTTCGCTGTTGGTCGGCGGTGGTGACGCTTCAGTTGTAGAAGGGCTCGTAGGAGACGCATCTGCCGTTGAAGGTCTCGATGAACCGAGGCTGGCGCAGATCTTCGGCGCCGATGGGCGGAAGGAGGGCGGGAAGCATGGGCGGCTGCTCCTCGCTGGCGTCGCAGCTGTGGAGAAGACCTTCGAAGCCCCGGTGCTCGTAGTGGCGGACCAGCTGGCGCACGTCGTGGAAGGCGGGCGGCGATCCCTTGCCGTAGTCGACGTAGTAGCAGGCACAGAGGACGCTGTCTTCGGGCTGGCCGATGGACGCCTGTAGCCTCCTGATGGGGAAGTGGTGGTAGCTGCCGTCTTGCGCCCTGTAGACGATCGTCAGGCACGGCTCTCTCATCCATCGGTCTTCCCTCTCTCCTTCTTCTTCTTCCTCGTGGTAGAGGGCGAAGTCCTGTCTCTTCGAGGCCAGTCTCTCAGCGGCGACTCTTCGCAGCAGTCCATGATAGCGGTTGACTTCTCGCAGCGACATCAGCAGTTGAGCCGTCTCTTCGTCGTCGCCGGGGCAGGGCTGTCGCTCGCGCCTGTAGTAGTCGGGCTGGAAGGGCAGACGCCCGTCAGTCGGTGGCAGCAACCGGCGTGGGACCACCTTCCTTGGCTCTCCTCCGGTGCCGACGGGTCTGCAGAGTGGAGTCCCTTCGTCTTGGTGGCGTCTGTCGAACGCTTGAATCTCTCGTCCTCCCAGCATTCCGCCGCCGCCGCTGCCCGTACTGCTGAGCGACTGTCGTCTCATCGGCGGAGTGGGACTGCTGCTGGCGATGAGGGGACGGCGGTAGGCCCTGAGACAGTATTGTCTGTCGCCACTCTGGACGACGAAGTTCCCCCAGCGATTCTCTTGTCCCGACGGCATCTCAACGAAGGGCAAGGCTCTGTGCTTGTCAAAGGCGCCTGTCTTCTCGAGTCGGGTGACCGGTCCCTCCATAGAGCTGTCGATGCCGTTGTTGTTGTTGTTGTTGTCCTCCACCCAGGGAAGGGGCGACGGCGGCTGAGGACTGGACGCTCGGTAGTAGGTGGCCGAAGCCAACAGCGGAGGCAACTTGGACGGTCGGCTGCTGCTGCTGCCGCCACTGCTTCGCCAGTAGAGTTGGGGGCGTCGCTCGAGTTGCGTGGCCAGGCCAGGCGACACCGCCGCTGCAGGGGTGCTGGGGGCCGATGCCGCACGACGGGAAGAACCACCGGCGAGTAGTTTTCTGCCGACGCGTCTGGCGCCGCTGGAGATGTCGTCGCCCGCCGTCTCTTCTCCACCGCTGCTGCGACGCGCCGTGGCCAGCGACGACGGCGTGCTCTGTAGGCGGTCCAGATGTCGGCAGCGGCTGCAGTAGCGTCGAATCGCCCGGTCCTCGGCTGCCATACTTGACATCTTCCCTTCTCTCTCTCTCTTACTCTCTTCGCTTCTTCGACTTCCGCGGCCGATCGTTATTGCTATTACCAGAAACAAACATGCAACCGTTGGGTTGGTCGCTCGCTAAGTACCACCACAAGCACTGCGAAGAATTTTCAAAGTAGAAAGTAGTAGAAAGACGTAATTTATGTTCCCTATATCCTCCAATCCCTTGGCCTAATTGGAGTACTTTTGGTAATATACTATAGCGTCTTACTGTGATTACGCGCAGGTACGTCACGTAAGGAACTTCAAGTTAGCGGCGGTGTACAAGGTGCTCTTTCGCCAAAAGTCATCAGGAAGCGGGGGCGCAATATTCGCAGAGAAGAGCAGCCAACCAACCTTCTCGAGGGCGATGCGCGCGTGGGTCTCGTAGACGTGTACGGTGAACTGGTTGCGTATGCACTGTATGGTGAGGTCCTGGCGGATGCTCTTCAGCTGGTCGCACACGTAGCGGTAGTCGGCGCTCTCCTTCCACTTCCGCTGGACCATCGGCAGAGCCTCGCGCAGCACCGACTCCGAGCGGACTTGGGACGCGTCGGGCGCCTGCAAGGGAGATGCGCGATCATCTACGTGACGGAACTCTACCGTGATACATCGACGAATATCCAATCACGCACTCACCACAGTCAGCCTGAAGTATGGCTTCTCCAGGTCGCGAGAAGTGCCCACGATGTTGTAGCTGCTGAAGTCGAGCTCCTCCTCCTGCTGGAACCACGGGAAGCAGAAGAAGTTAGCCGAAATACAAAACACAACACTCAGACAATTATTGCAACTGCTCACTCTGAGTGGACTGGCGGAGCCGGAGGGCAGGCCGAACACTGAAAAGGGATCTTCATCATCGTCGTCCTCGTCGTCAAAGTCGCCGACTCTGGAAGTCAGGCCGCCGATGCGACTGGCGACCACCTTGGGAGTGGGACGCCTGTGGGGCGACGGCCGCGACTCCGCCCCGTTCCACGTGATCGCCTGCCGAAGTGTCCGGGCGAATCTGGTGGCGCGCCGCTGCTTCAGCTCCTCCTCTCTCGTCTTGTCCTCGGCGTCGTAGGGGGCGATCTCCGGCGCCTTCTTGTATCTAGACAAGCAAAGGGTCAGAGGCAGTTCAAAAAGGGACGACAGACAATCAGCACTGACTTCTTCTTGTTCTTGGGCTTCTTGCGCTGCCGTTGCTCTTCGCCGTCGTCGTCGTAGTCTTCGCGCAGCTTCCGGAGGCGCTTCTTCGACCTCCTCTTCTTCCTCTTCTCCTCCTTCGCGTCGACGGCCGAGTCCTCAGAGTCGCTGCTGCTACTGCTACTGCTGCGAAGACAAGAAGGCGCTTTTATACAACTTCTCCATTAAACAACGAAGATAGTAGTTTACCCCAGAGTAATGGCCGAGTCGGTGAACTTCCACGGCGACCTGGCCACTGGTGGAGCGGGCCTGGGGGCATTTGCAGCGCCGCCGCCCAGTCGGAAGCCGACTTCGCCGGGAAGGGGCTCGCTGGCCCAGTCGACTTTCCAGGCAGAGCCGTTGCGCAGCATGGGCGTCAGCTGTTGCTTGAGAACGGTCTCCACACGATTCTTGTCCGCGTCCGTCTCGCACGCCAGGTAGGCACGCTCGATGTACTTCCTGCAATGGGCGAGTAACGATGATAGATGAAGCAACATCAGACGCCATCTTTCTGTCGAGTTAATGAGCCGACGAAAGGCAGTATCGGCTGCGAGTTGATTGCAGAGACGCTTACTCTGCTCAGTCAATGCAGCTATGTAGGACCTTGAACGCAATATTGATCTTTGAGATTTTAAAATGAACTTAGCTATCTATCGTTTGCCTGGACAAACGAGCACATGTACAACGTCGTCGAGATTGAGCATAGATGGGCAAGTTCCGAAACTTGGACCTGACATGCTCAGACTCCAATGCGTGTTGATATTTCCGGTAAGTTCTACAAGGAAATCTTGGCAAGTCTAAGCGCTTCACCAGCAAATTTTATGCGTGTTGCGTGTTGGGGTCAGATAATTCAGAGTTGCATTTGACAACCCTTTGCCCATCTATGGGTTGAGAAGCACACAATATACTCTGTAGAACTCACGGCAGTTCATCGGGCATGAGTTGGTTGGACACCTTCGTCGAAGGCGCGGACGGCGACGAGTGGCGCTGATTGGCCAAAGAGGCGTTCGACTGCTGCGCTATGGAAGGCGGCCGAGCGGGAACGGACCCAGCGCCGCCAGCCACGGGACCACTCTGAGCGGTGGGTACTCCCAATGGGATGGCGTTGGCGCCCGTTCCCGCCGTTCCTCTCAAAGAGCCCACTTGCAGGCCTCTGCCGCGGCCGCCTCTGCCCATTCCAAAGGGGAGTCGCGGCCTGGCGACGCCGCCACCGCGCATCGACGAATAAGCCGAGCCGAAGGTCGGATTCGTTGCCGCCGACGAGGAAGATGAGGAACCGGCGGCCGACGCACCCAGCGGAGGTCTGCTGGTGGAAAACGGCGCAGCCGCACTGTTTGCGGCCCCGTACATGGCGCCTGCCATCGGGTAGGCGCCCAGCGGGGGGTAGGTGACCACGCCAGCAGCCGCTCTGGGCAGGTAAGGGTTGACGGCAGCCGCCGCCGACGGCATCCACGAGGGAGAAGGCGTCGCCTGCCGCGCCCACACCGACTGCGTCGGCAACCCGTATGACGCCCTGCAATGTTCGGCACTCGTCCTACAACAAATCGACTACCTACAGTGGCCGCAACCAGCTTAGAGCTCAGCTCGCTCACATCCAGGGGTAGAGGCGCTCCAGCGACGACTGAAAGTTGTTGCCCGCCGCCTGCTGCTGTGGATTTTGGGGCGTGGAGATAGTGGATGGCTGCTGCTTTATCTTGGAGAGGGCCGCCTGCGCCTTCCTCCAGGCCTCGTTGCCGTCCGCTTCCGCGCCAGCGGCGCCGTCGGCCGACGTGCTCGGCGCCGGCGGAACAGGAATCGCTTCCAGCTCCAAACTGCCGCCGCCGTCAACCGCGATTGCCGGGGCCCCAGTTGGCTCCGTCAGCGTCTCTGTCCGATCCTCCGTCTTCGTTGCGCCAGGCATTGACCTAAAGAACAGGTAATATTAGCTCGCTCGAGACCTATTTTGAATGTCACCGAAGTAAGAACCGCACCAGCTTTGAGTCCAAGTTCCAGCCATGGCGCTTGACCAAGCCAGTTGCACTGCACAGCGGTCGTTTTGGGTTTGCTGTTTCCAGGAGGCTGCCGAACAGAAAGAAATTATCGCTCTTCGCAAGCAACACACAATCGTTCCAAAGGACCGCTACTACGGTAGCCAGACGAGAGTTGGTTCTACAGAGAACGAGACACGATACTCCCAACGGAAAGACAATAAAGAGTAGCCAGTGAAAATGCAGTCAACTCACGCAGAAAACTAGGAATTCCTCACCGCAAATTACCTTTTTACTCTCAATAGTTCTCTTTCCATCCCCGCATCAAGGAGAAACGACACGACGCAGCAAGAGCAACACATCGCGAAGGTTACACCAGACAACGCAAGGCACTAACACAACCTCTGTCATAACGTACGTTTCCATCCTATGTAGGTAGCGACCGGACGCATGCAGCAACGAACGAAAGGGCGAGGCGAGCAAAAAAGTCACGCTGACGAGAGATTTCAGCAGAAGGAAAGACGACCGCGAGAGCGACACAAAAGAGAACATTGGAATATCAATCGTCGCGACACGATATCTACCAATCGCGACATTCACCAGTTTCCATTTCTCAGCTAGGCACTATCTACTCGTCGTCTATCTCCGCAATTCCACCTTGCTTCCAGTCAGCTCACCCTCACAAAACGAACTCTGCGAAAAAACCAATGCAAAAACTCCAACGAAACCAAGGGGAAAGGCGAACACAGAGCATCACTGAGGGGGATTCCTGGAGGGAGTGGAGGAAGCGCCCTGGCCGTCGCCTGGGGCAGCAAAGGGCGGCGGCTGTCCGGACGAGCCGAATTGGTGCGCTGCGGTAGTGGCGGAGGAAGAGGCCAGCGACTGACCGACCACTCCGCCGGAGGGAGGCGCCATCGGCTGAAGAGGACAAACTTACAGTACGAGACTTCTTGAGGTGTAGGTTGTGTATTATACACCCGCAGAGAGGTAGGCATACGGTATATCAAGCTTGTGATACCCATCCAACACCCCATCTCCTACTTGCTGGCCGACAGGCGGATAAGCGAAATTGGCAGGCGGCGGCGGCGTATTGTAGGGCGCCGTCGCGTAGAAGAACGGCTGCTGAGACGGAGCGCGCACGACGTAGGGCAAGTTCACGTACTGCTGCTGAGGCGCCATCCAGCCGACGCCTGCAAAAGCGTATCAAATACTTCGATGGACAAAAGCATCCGGCGCCAATCAATCAGGTGAGCATTATCCTTCGGAGACTTGTAAGGGGGGGGGGGGGGGGGGGGGGGCACGAGCCGCAGGAACACGCAGAGTGGCGCAATCAAACCTGTCGTTGTCGGCGGGGGTGGTGGAGCGCCCACGCAAGGCGGAAGTCGGCTGGGGGCCGACTGCTGCTGTTGAAGCGGCGGCGCCGTCGCGACCGCCGGGGCACTTGACGAGTCGCTGGCCGCCGTCGTAGCCGTCTCTGAATGTACCCAATTAGAGACTCCAATTGCGTATCTCTCCAACGTCTCCCCATTGGCCGCCAACCCACCTTCGGTCTTGGGTTGTCTGGCCGACTGTACCAGCTGTTCCAATTCGGCGATCTGCTTGTCCATCTTGGAGAGCTCCCTGACCATCTCCATCAGAAGAGCCGACGACGCCCCCTTGCGCGACTTCATCTCCTCGCGCTTCTCCTCTCTGGAAGCGAAGGTGGCAAGGACCTCGTGAGTGCAAGAAGTGGCGCTCGATCGACCCGACTTCTTTACGAGTGCCTTTGGAGATGGCCAGAAGGGATAAGCAGCAGCAGCTACCCACTTGGCTCTCTTGAGAAACTCGACGCCTGTCTCGATGGAGTCGATGGAGAATTCGCCCGAGAGAAAGCCCTTCGTCAGTTCCTTGACCACGTCTGGAGAGTCGGTGCTGCTACGCCCATCCTCCGCCTCCGTCGACGAGCCTTGCCACGGCTCCGTCGGAGGACTGTTCGAGGGCGCGCACTGACTACTCGACGAGACGAGGCCGACAAACGACGCCTGCTGCTGCTGTGGGCCCCCAGCCTGCCCCCCGCCCATGGCCGCGCTGCCTGTCTCCTGCAACATGGGCGTCTACCTTGTGAACTCAAGACAGCAAACATACCGTAGGTAGATTATGCAGAGTGCGACCTACCAAGGGAGCAATGACGCTGCTGCTCGCGCCAGGATCCAGCGTAGGAGCCGCCAACTCAGTCACAAAAGGTCCGCTCTCTTTTCCGCTGAATCAAATCAGAAAGCCGTAGAAGAAGAAGTAATCGGTTCTGCACATATCAAATCGGCTCACCGCCCGTCTGTTATCGTCGTGTCTGGGCCTCTGCCGAAGCTGCTGGCGGCCGCCAGGCTGCTGCCGAAGCGCAGCGAAGCCGACGGCGGCCGACCGAGAGCGCGCTTGTCGGCGGCGAGACCGTCGCGAACGTAAAGGGCCAGCAGAGACTCGCTGCTTTCGGACCCGTCGCCCTTTGGCACCAAGGCGTCAACCAGGAAGGCCCCGTCCTGTATAGGTAAGTGAATAGGTAGTTCACCGAGTGCTTCTCACTCGAACTGAGGCACGCGTGGCTACAGGACGCCAACCGGCAGAATTTCCAAAATCTGGCAGGTTCTCGCGATCGGATGTTCGCTTCCAAAGTGGGAGGAGAACAGAAGTTGAATCTCGGCTTTCTCATCCTCCGTCCAATCCTGAGGGTCAATTAATTAGAAGTTAGAACAGCCGAGGCCAGTTGCACAGAAAACGAAGGACAAAGAAAAGCATAACCCAACAAGACGCACATGAAGTGAGATACTGCACCTCAACAATGCGGTTGGCGATGGATAAGTCAAGGGGGGGGGCAGCAAGAGGAAGGAGCAAGGGGAGACCTGTCGTCCCTCAGGGGGCAGCATGTGGGCCACGCGACAGCGGAAGGCCAGCTGCGGAAGAGCCTCGAAGAACTCCTTCGTCACGTAGTGGAGACAGTCGACCGGCACTTCGTCCTCCGTGCCGAAGTCCACGAAGATGACCTGCGCATCAGGTGGCGCTAACAACGTTCGACTACTGATAACAGAGCAGCTATCAGTGTCTTAGGGTACGGCAGTCGAGGGCCTACTTTGACGGCGTCGTCGGCGGCGTTCAGCTCGAGAACCCGGGCGCGGTGGAAGCCGAAACTTGAATAGGGAGTGGCCACCGAAGCCCCGCGGAAAACCTCGCCCCTCCGCAACTTCAACGCCGCGCCGTGCTCTTCGTAGAAACGGCTGAAATCGGGGCAGGAACGTGAATAAAACTCGCACCTCGCACGTCCTCTGAGGCGCATGCAGGCAATGAGCGAAGCTCACGTCATTTCCGACAGCAGAACCGCCACCGCTTCTCCGTAACCCGAAGGAATGGCCCAAAACTCGAGTGGACTGACGTACTGGGTGCACAGCAGCTGCAAGAGGATGTAGCAATGACAACACAAGGATGTAGAAACACAGTAAGACAGGCTGGAGACCTACCAAAAGAAAGAAGCGCACGTACCTCAACATGGCGCCTGGAGTCGTTGAGAGGCAGCGTCTTCAGTGTCAGCCTGTCGCTGCAGAGCAGCTCGAGTCGGCGGAACGGCACCGATGGACTGACCTTCTCAAACGACGGTCGCTGCGGCGCCGCCGCCGCCACTTCGTCCAGCGCAGAAGGGGGAGTGGCTATTGGTCCCGGCAAAGGCTCCGCTGGCGCCGCCGACGACCGTCGTTCACTCTCTGGGCTCACCGCGTAGATATTCATCTTCCCTGAAGAGGTCGCCTTTCAACGGTCGAAGCATCCAATCGTGTGTACACCAGTATAACCTTTACCTGGGCCACAGTAGGCCACTCGAAAGCGCATGGGATTGCCCAGAATTACGCCTTGAACGCTCTGCTGGTCCAACTTGGTGTAAGGATAACGGCGCTGTAAACGGCACATGACACTGCAGGGAGATTGCACCATATGCGCGTCCGTACAAAGCCAGAGTGAGCACACCTTCAGCGCCTCGAGAGCAGCCGCGTAAGTGACCGGGTTGGTGGCCGCCGCCAGCCGGTACAGATCGGCAGCGTACTCGCCCTTCAGATCGTGCGGAACTTCCACTGGCGCAGCCGTCGTCGGCGCCGTGGACAGTCGCGAGAAGGACGCTGTCATCCCGGCCGATTCGTCAGGCCCAGAGACGGTCGGATCGGGAGGAGCCGGCGGCGCGGTCTTCGCTGCGCGACGAGGAGACGTGGCGCTGGTGTCCTTGAGCAGAAGCAGGGTGCAGCCGTCGCTGTCCTCGCCCACGTCGAATAGCCAGCCGTATTTGGAGACGAAGTCGAGCAGCGTGTGCACCTCGTAGTGGCCGAGATCGAACTGCGAGCCGGTCACCTCCTGCAACGCGAGCGGTCGCGCGACGGATTCAAAGAGTAACGACTGCGAGACCAACGGAAGCGGGGGAAATCCCAACCTCGAAGACTTTGGCAAAGTCGGCAAAGGCAACGCCGTCGGGATTCTCCTTGAACACCTTGGTAACGCTTCTAACGAGCTCCTTGTCTTCTGGCGTCGATCCCATAGCACTGAAGTGACCCTCTCTTGCGATACTTGCAACTCTGGACAGGGTCAAAACCCAACAATCATGCAACAACGCTTGAATTCGACTACGTAGGAATGCCCGACACAGCGATGCGTATTGCACGTTACTGTTCAAATTCAAATTTGAACTTCTTACTACCGTATACCCAATTCAAACACTTCACATAACAAATTCAAACTTTTGAATTGCTACATTACGGTAGCACTCCCAATCAAAAGCGAAATGCAAGCAGACTCGAAAGAAGTCGATGCGGCAGCTTCAGTCTCTTCGTCGCCGTCGCGGCGGAGCAAGCCGTTGCCTTCTTCTACCGAACCCGTGTGGCACACAAAGAAGTTGTCGGCGACCTTGTCGGCGTCCGTCTCCCAGACCGTGACCGAATCCGCGAGACGGTCAGCGATGAGGTCGCGCACCGATTGTCCGTAGACGTTGGAAAGATCGGCCCAGCGCCTCGCGTCGCCACCGTGAGTTTCCAAATATTTCAGCTCCAGCTGGTAGTTGTTGAGACCCTGTAGCGAGCTGCCGAGACTGCCAAAGTGACCGTTCATTCTGAGAGCGGCTGACCGACCACCACACGCCTAACGTCACGCACAGAAATTCAATCTGTGTCCATCGATACGAGCTGCTTTCTGCCAGAGGCCGAGGGGTCTATTCGTGTAACGCAACGCGCCCTCTTTTGGCACGAGAACGAATGCCTACCCTAGGAAATGAAAGGATGATGGCCTTCAGCTGGGCGACGAATTCGTCCGCTGTAGGAGGCAGAAACTGGTGACGCTGCTTGGCGGTGGCACCGTGGCCTCCAGCAGCGCTCGAGTTCCCCCCGTCTGTCAGTAGCTTGGCAGCGTCCAGGAAGGCGGGCGCCTTCTTCAGGTCCTCAACTCGGATCGTCGGCCCCGTTCCAGCGTCGCTGCTGCCTTCCGCGTCGCTGGAGATGTCCGCGTCGTTCAACCAAGCTCTGGGGCCTGCGGTCAAGACTCACTCAGGTGACGCAACAATCCGACTAATTCAAAAATAGTGGATCACGATCATCAACCAACCCGTCCTATGGATTCGGTCCGTGATATCGGCGGGGCGACGTTTGAGCGGTTTCAGGAAAAGGTAGACTTCGTTTCCTCGCTGAGTCACCTCGATCATGTCGGCCATCTTCTTCCTGACCGCCTCCAAGAAGCTCATGTCGTAGGCCCTCTGCGCCTGAAAGGAAACAGCTGGCTGCCCGCTGGGCACTTCGAAATGGCCATTGCTTGTCTTCTCTCACGTCTATGGGTCCGTGGCGCTCCTTGTACAAATCCTGCGCATCAAGCGAAGACACTGGCTCTTTGTCGCCGCCCAGCGAACGAATCACCATCCACAGTTGGTTCCTCAGCTGAAGGTCAATTGCAGTTTCTACGGAAAAGTGCCTTCTTGTGGTCAGCTTTTGTGAGTGGCTGTTACCATGTTTTGCAACGTGGCTTTCGGCAGGACACCTCCAAAGGACGACGGTTTCACCGCTCTCTTTTGGCGCCTGACGTTCTGTAGAACTCCAGCTGTCTCTTTGGTCACAACTGGGTAGTAGCGCGGTCCAGATGGCGTCGGCACAGTCATACAGACGTCCCTCATGGACTGCAGAAAGGCGTCGCGTCGGCCGATTGGAACCCATTATGCCGGTAGGGGAGGCCACGACCCGAGAGAGCGCTAAAGAATTGAACGTTTCTCGTATGTTTCTCTCTCGTCGTAGAGCTGCACGCCGCTATTTTTCGTGCCTGACGAGCTATATACGGATTCAGTATTACCTGTAATCGCGCTCGATCTCCACGGCGTTGCAGCCGAGCTGGGCCTGACTGACCAGTATAGCTCGCAGCCACTTCTTCACATCATCCAAATCGTTTTGCGCGGATGCGGCCATCTTTTCTGTCACTCTACGAATTCATTTAGACATCGTGACTGCTCACAAAGTTATCCGAACTACTTTCCGAAATACTGCTTTTCGAAACCGGAAATTGAAGAAAGGTGAAAAGGCTAATATTGTGCATGCAAATCCGTGCTGTACCGTACAGGCACATGCCATAGTCGTTGCAGGAGGAGTTGGTTCCGACTTGTTTGGAAGTACATTTGAGCAAAATTTGAGTGTGCGATGTTGTAAACACGAAAGGGTATCTCGAGCGGTGTATTCTTGCTCTTCTTTTCTGAGCTATTGTCGTCCGTACGTGCGACAGAAACTCATCTCCGTCTTGATCCAGGACAGACAATTTGATCCGTCTGAATACGTTGTTGCTAAGGACAACCAAGGTAGGAACAGACAAACACGTAGACTTTGTCGCGCTGTCTTTAGCGCGAACACAGTCTAACTGCCTAAGCACTCATTGTCGCGTGAGACCCAGCCGAGAATGAAAAAGTTTGTCAAACAGAGATTTGGCTCTCAGAATAGGTCCAAGTCTCGCCCCCAAGTTGCCGCTGGGTTAGACGGTGGCGGCGCCCAGCGGGTGCCGTCTCCTCAACGTCTTCCTAGCTACGTTGGCGATACAAGTGTGGTAGAGGAGCAGCTCCACTCGCCCGACAAAGGATACATAAGTGGTGATACTGCTCATGCCTTTCTGGAAAGGTTACATGTATTCCGTTGATGGCGGGGTTACGGTAATCAGTTCCACAATCACAGATCACCCCTCGTACAAAAAGTACGAAAGAGACGTCGATGATTTCTCACTGGAGGCAGACGGTCGCAGTAGGACCGCCGTGGATACCGCTCGAGTGCAACTGGAAAACAGCAAACTGCGCGAGCTGTCGCAAAATCTCATAGAGGAGAATATTGCTAACAAGGTCCGTTTCTTTTGGAGTTACCAAGATGCCGTGCTGTTTCTACCGGGCCAGATCCCGTCATTACGTTAGACAATTTCTACTTCAGGACAAAGTGGAGCAACTGCGAAGAACAGTTGCGACACTGACAACCGCTGTGCAGCCTCAATGGCAAGAAGTCAAGAGTCTGATTCAACTGGTATCGAAGCAGCCGCGCGTGAATATCAGTTGTGCCAGTGGGAATACCTTATCCTATCCAACTGACTGTTGCAGCTGGTCAGCGAAAACGAAGGTCTCCTGAAAGAGTTGTCCACCGAGCGCAAGCAGCTTCGTCAACTGAAACAGACGCACGCTGAGACTGTCCAGCATGCGCTAGGCGAAGCCCAACGCAGCAAACTCGAAAGCGGCGCTTTGGAACTGCATCTGCGCCAACTGCTGCGAGAGCAATCGGAGTGGCGCCTCAACAGTGCTCTCAACAGCGACTATGCAGACAGTTGGTCAACCCTCCTTTGACGCTCAGTAGTCGTTATGCTACTCAATCTGCGTTATATACTTCTTTCTATACCTATGTGGCCGCTCATAACATGGTGTGCATTACAATTAGATACATAGGTACGCATTCCAGACGGACGAGAGGTGGCCGTCATCGAGCAGTGCCGTCTGGCGATTGAGGAGTGCCAGGAAGCTGTAGAACGTCTCAAGGCCGCCTACAGAGAGGAGCTTGAGCAACTCGAGGTAGAGCAGCTGAACAATCGACGAGAAATGGAAAGGCTGCGCCAGCTGCTTCTCCAGGCAGAGCAGAACGTCAACGTATGGCGTACGAGATACAGGGAACTGCGGAAGGCCCTAAAGAGACCGTCGGCCTCCACCACACACCAGCAGTGAATCGAATCTTGCTGTTCCTCTGCTATGTGTTTGCATAGGACTTGTGTAAACAAGTGATTTCTATGCCCAACTACGGTGGCGTCGACGAGTCGTTGTCTACCCATGTATGCACATTCAATGGAGCATCCTACATAGCAAACTAAGTACCCTACATATGTAGGTACGTACATGCACACAAAACGCTGTATGAGCAGCTTTTCACTTTGAGTTTTGGACCACGACGCTATATAACTGCTGTAGCCCAATTTTGCAACACGGCACACGCACTGAGCATAACTTCTTTGAGGATCAAACGCTTTGTTACCATTTATATATTGCAGCTGTAGACGCGTTTTGCAATTGCAACATTGGACAATAAAAGCTGAAGTTGAACTATATAGCAAGTTAGCCTAAAAGCGAAGAAGGAGTAGAAAGGAGGAGAAGGAGGGAGAGAAGGAAGGATGGCGTCGTCGCGGCGGAAGCGGCAGCAGCTGACGGTGGAGCCGGAGAAGGCGGAGTACCCGCAGTCGACGGGCGGCATCTGTCAGCACGCGATGGTGAACGAGGGTCGGTCTCGGTTGGCGGTGAAGGTGCGCTGCTCCGACAATGACATCTACCGTATTCGGCCCGTCTACTCCTTCATCGAGCCGGCCACTGCCATGGGCCTGGAAGTGTCGCGCATGCCGGGCGCCCCGCCCAAGGAGGACCGACTCGAGCTCCTCTACGCCGAGGTCGACGACGACCAGATGAACGACCCCAGACAGCCCTTCGGCCGCAGAGACGTCCAGTGGCCCAGCATCTCCATCTGCCTCGTCGGCATCCAAGAGCTAGACACCCTCCCACCGGCCGCCTTCGACTGACCTTCCCACCGCCCACGCTCACTGGACCTTTCTACAAGAAGAAGTCGACCCTCGTGTGATTCGTGATAACAGAGCGATCCGTCCGGTGATCTCGTCGCCGTCTGATGCCTTTGGTAAGCCAACATTCGTGAGAAGAGAGCGGCGGTCATGTGAAGACACAGTGGCACAAAGTGCTACACAACGGATGCATACTACTGACCGTGAAATGCAATGGGCGTGCAGTGCAGTACAGAGCAGTAGCTTCCGGTTGTCGTGTTCACGTGCATACCGAACGCCGACAATTGGCGTCCTACCGAGGCGGTTGATTGTAGGACGCGAACTGAGGTCCAAGCTGTCCCGCACGACAGACGAGTAAACGAGCAGTCTTAGTCTAGCCGACGCAACAGAAGAAGTGAAATGGGTATGGAAGTGGGACTTTGAGGAGGCCAGGAGGAGGCCTCTAACCAGACTTGGGATTGAGATTACATAGATAGCGGAATTTTGGGCGGAATTCTGAAGAACTCATCATTCCTGCAAAATGATGCCACTGATCGAAGGTTTCGGCAACGAGGTTGTCTACGCCGTGCTTGTAGCCTTGGCGGCAGTCTTGATTGGCCTGGCTTGGTGGTCTACGGGGGTGCGCCCAGTGTGGCAAGCTGGCTCCGTCTGGCTTGTCCAGATGCAGACATGGCCGAACCAGCGTGTTCTACAGGTGACCTATGCGGTGCACTGTACTCGGCGCCACGTGTGTGGTGGAAGGGAAGAGTCGCAGGAGAACGTCCTTCGCGCAGGTTGTCGAGATGGAGGGCGAAGCGGCCACCGCAGCAGCGGCGGCCAGCGAGTCGGCCCAACCTGGCAGGAGTGTGACCTTTAGCAATCTACTGGAAGGAGCCGACGGAGACGAGGAAGTCGTCGTCACCTCCGTCAGCGGCGACGCCCTCGTCGAGGGTCCCTCCACCTCGGCAGCAGGCCCGTCTTTGGCCGATCATCGCTCGACTAGCAGCCCTGGCGCCTTGTCTTCGGTCGAGTCCACCGACGCAGGCGAAGATGCACCGACACGACAGTCGGAAAGGGGAACGGCCGACATCGAAACCGCCCGTTCGGACAGTGAAGCGGTCGACGGCGCCAGCGGGGATGCCCAGATACGACTGAAGTATCTCGACGACACGCAGCGCTTGGTTGGAGCATTGCTGGCGCAGACAGTTGGAGATTTCAAGAAGTGCGTGTGTGCGACTTCTCACTTGGCGGCGTGAAAAGGTCGAACTGCTTCGTCTTTGCAGGGCCCACTTTGCCGACGACGTCGCCAGCGGCCGTGTGATACGGCTCATCTACCGAGGTCAGCTTCTTCGCGACGACAGCCGTACGCTGGCCAGCTACGGCGTGCACGACCAGTGCGTCGTCCACTGCCACGTCAGCAACACGCCTCTGAGCGGCGCCCCGGCGGCTGGACAGCAGGCGGAAGGCGAGCGCCGCCGCGGCGACGACGGCGACCGAGGCGCCTTCGACCCCGGCCGCTACATGCACCTGCTGTTCGTGGCCAAGTTCCTGGGAGTCTGGTGTTTCTTCTGCCTCTATCCCCACTACTTCGACTTCGCCTCCTTCTTCTCCCTGCTGCTCTGCACTCTTGTCTACCTGGCCTTCGTCTACAGCGGCATTCGAGCCAGACGTCTGCGCGCCAGACGGAATCTGCCACAGCAAGCGCCCGCCGCCGCAGCGCAGCAGTAGTCGCTGGCCCGGTGTAGTATTTTTGCGGATCTGTGAAGGGAGCGTTTTCGCTTTCAGCTAGGGCTCTCCCTCTCGTTGTGCTTATTCTTGGTGGAAGCGACAACAGTCGTGTGTGTCGGAACTCTCGATTAGACAACAAAGACTGACAAAACCTACTCCTTTATGAGCCAAGCGTTTGAACACAGTGTCGACAGCAGCCGCCGCCGCCGCTGGTTGAAACACTGGCATTCAGTGAAACGAGCAACGAAGCCGAAAACTCCTACTCTAAAACCTTCCATGGAGGGCGATCACGAAACAGCCGCGGAAGATGCCTCCTCGCCTGAAGCGGCATCCTTCTCTTCCAGCCTATCACCGGCAGTTTCTGACTCCACGGATTCTGACGGCGGATCGGTAGGTGGTTCGGTCGCCAGTTCGGCGTCGCTGGAAGGCGTCTGCCCGTCGAAGTGGCCACTTGCGCCTGCAGATATCCATAGCTAGTATGGGAATTGGTAACACTACCAACGAGGCAGAAGGAAGTACCGACCCTCGACTGCGTCGAAGTGCCCCTCCTCCGACTCGCACTCAACAGACGACGCTTCCGGCTTGTACTCGTCCCAAAACTTGTTCAACTGTAAACACGACACGACCACGTTACGCAGTGGTACAGACAAGAATGGCAGAGGCCAGCGACGGCTCGCTTACGATCTTCTGAACGTGCGCGACCATCTGATGATGCTCCTGGACGGTGTGGCCGTCGTTGGAAGGCGCGTCGTCGCCTCGCTGCAGCATCTCGGCCGTCTTGTAGGGCGCATGCACCGCCACCTCCTCCATGACCACCACTGAATCACGGCGCCACTCCAGGTGAGGAATGCTGAAAGGATTGAGAGGGAGATGGCGCAAGGATCCGACTACCTATCTACACGGACTCAAACATACAGCTTTCGCAGCAACTGAAAGAAAGATCTCAAGAACGATACTGGTGTGCGAAGATGTTGTTCCTTTCACACGTAGTACCCCTGACCAAGAATTCTATGGACATTTTGAAAAGTCTGAGGCACGACAAACATGACGAAGCAACGACTAAATCCATCAGGATTTCCACGTTGGGTGTCCCTTTTTCGCCTCCCTTGATGCAACTAAACCTAAAGTTTAAGTGACACCAGGCCTGGTCTCAGCGAAATTCGGTGGGTACGACTTACGGATCACAGCTGCTTTATTCATCTAGTGGCTCACGTTTTCCTGATAGCAAGGAAGACCCGCTGCCCAACCTCCGAAACCGGAACGTGCAGCATGCTTTGCCGCTTCTGCTTCAAGACTTCTTCTAGACGCTTCTTCGTCTGAAATGGATCTTTCACGATTCTTTGGCTCACTCACTGTCCTTGCACTGTCTGCCTACGCACATGCCAAAGCATCAACAGTGATGATGTGTCAGGCACGGCCATACCTTCTCCATGGAAGAAGGCTGAAAGGCCGGCTGCCGGCTGGAGCGGTTGTTGCTTCGCAAGCGGTCCACAGCGCTGATGCAGCTCAAGTTCAAGACCGACATCTGAGATTTCGGTTTCGTCTCTGAAGAAACAGTTTTACAGCGATACATCACAGCATGGGGAAACAACAAGTGGAGCCAAGGGAGGGGGCGAATGAAGAGACGCTCGATTCAGCCCTTACTCAAGACAAGGAGTTTCATGGCGTTGTCGAAAGAGAGGATCTCGCCGTCGATGACGTCGTCGAACTTGGTCTTGACGCGTACCAGCGTGCCCACGGGAAAGAGACACTGCTCGTGGGCCGCCACTTGCGCAGCCGGCAAAACGACGGCCGAAGGTGCTTCGCCAGCAACGGCGTCCCCTCCCTGCTGTTCGAGCTCCTTCTCTTCCGCTGCCGCCGTCTCCATAGCCACTTCACTCTCACTTGTCGGCCTGTGCACCATCGTCATCCTCCGCTATGCTCCGAACGACCTACAAAAGTCGACAAAGCAAATTCGCTTGTGCTCCACTTCTGATCCGAGTTCAGCTTCCGAGATTGTGAAAGCCCGACCAATCGCTTTAGATTAGCCAAGGGCGCGTTTTGCGGCAACGGTCGGATCAAAACAAACGGTCGTAGTAATCACGCACCGAGCAATACGACATCGACCGATGTACCATTGACGATACAGATGTAGCTGACACTTTAGTCCTCCGACATCCTCACAAAGCTCACCGTCGCCGCAGGCTTTCTGAATATTTCAAATCCAAAGATTTAGACGCGACGCAAAGGACAACAAAGAAGTTGATACGAGCGAGAACAACACCGACTGCAGAAGTATATTGCGCACAGCTCCGGCACCCAAGCGTGAATATCACAATAAAGTTATATCTCGCCCACAAAACATAATAAAGAGCCAGAAGGAATCGAACAAACAACCGCTTTTGCGCCAAAAAACGAATCGAGCGGGGGACAGCAGCTTACAACAAAGGAACAAGAGGATCCTCGAAGAATCGGTACATACCGCATGGCGCAACGACGACGAAAAAAGTCGACAAAACGATCCAATGGTTTGGCACACTCGGAACGGAGCGGGCCAACGCAGGAGCCGCTCAACACCGTCGTTACTGAGGTGGAAGTAGTCAGTCAGCCCGTCTACAGTATCTGGCGTAGTAGAGTAGTAGTGGGTAGAGCGCAGCGAAATCGACCGCTGCAGCACCCAAAATCTCAAGCGGTTGCGGCGGCGCTCGGGACGTGCCCCTCAGGCCTAAAGTCCTCCAGAATCCAAATCTGGTGCTCGCTTCTCTCGTCGCAGTACTCGAGCAGGGCGGCGTCGCGCCCGTTCGAGGTCAGGCACAGGTTGGAAGACGACTGGTGCCTCAGCTGCTTCGTCTGCAACGCAGGAAAAAAGTTAGCAATTTCCAAATGCGCTCCAGTCGGCAGGCGAGCGCAGTCGCACACCTTGGGGTCATAAAGCCAGACGTGGCCGGGCCTAACGTCGCCCTGTGAGCACTTGTCGAGTTTGGCGGCGGCGCGTCTGCTAGCCGGCCCCAGACAGAGCTCGTCGGCGCGCAGTTCTCCGGCGGCCGTGAAGCTCCACGCCTGATTGCCACCCATGGAGTGGCAGCCGCTCAGACCCACCGTCCCACCCGCTTTTCGACCCATCGTGTCCAGACAGAGGCGACCCGAGGGACTTTGCACCTGGACAAGGCACACACAGAGTGGGAGCACTCATAGCACTACATCTGTCGGCTACAGACAAAGGACAGCCTATCATGGCTCTTCGATTGCCGTTCATATTCGCGCAAACTTGCGTCAGTAGTCTATGCCTCAGCGCTTCACTTACAAAGCCGACGGAGTAGAAGTTGAGCGGAATGGGCGCCTCCTTGTAGACGTTGCTCAGGTACCAAGTGAAAGACTTGCAGTTGAGCCGACCGCGCAGCTGCTGTCTGGACGTCAAGTCGCCCACCTCCACCTTACGCGCAGCTGAAGAAACGCCGATGTGATTTGGATAATTAGTGGTGCCCAAACAAGGCAGACTTGCCAAAACTGCAGACAAACACCGGCTGGGTGCAATCGACAAATAAACAAACAACAGGAATTAGAGGGGTCAGAATCGTCACCTGGCGTAATCTTGTAGAAGAAGACCTTGTACGCGTCCATCCAGACTTCGGCTGTGCGAGCCGCGTTGTGGTGTATCACGGTGGCCGTCCCACCGGGGAAGCTGTAGGGCGTCTGCTTGCGGAACACATGACCCACACGCGAACACGGTGCTATCTCCAGTACTCCGCCGCACATCCACACCTGTGAAAACGATTACATGTACCTGAACGCTACTCTAAGACTATGTAGGAGGCTGGCCCAACTTCTCAACGGCGCAGTACTCCTATCCGACTCACCCTGAAGGAGATCTCCAGGTTCTCGCCTGAAACGAGAAGCGCGCTGTGGTAGCGTCGTTACTCATTTCTTCCATCGAGCATTACAGTCATGCCCTGTGTTCGCACCAACCTCCCCAGACTTGCATGCCCTCGTCGTAGGCGCCGATCTCGTAGAAGTACTTCTTGTCGATGGCGAAGAGGCCGCCCGCGATCGTCGGCGTCCTGCGCGCGTACACTTCTTGTCATACACGAGAGTGACAGAACGGTGGATGGAAGAAGCTTCTGCAGCGCTCACTGTATGGGCGTGGAGCGGTCGCCGCCTCTCCTGTCCATCTCCCTGGAAGGGACGGGGTACCAGCGGAAGTTCATGTGCCAGTTGAAGCCGCCCCAAGTGGCGTCGGAGGCCGTCACGTACTCGAAGGTGTCGTCGGAGATCACGTCGATGATGGGCGCCACCACCGTGCGCCTGCAACGGCGCAATGCACACATAAAGATTGAACTAAAAACACACGCTTCTCTCCCTTTGTCCATTCGACCTTCGTCGAGTGAGAATCTGACGATGACGAGTTCATGCAGTCTAGAGACCTGTCGTGTCGAATGCGCTCTAGCAGGGGACTGAGCCATCCGTCGGTGACTTCGATGTGGGCGTCGAGAAAGAGCAGCACCTCCCCTCTGGCCAGCTCGGAGCCGCGCAGTCGAGCGCGGATCAGGCCCGAGCGCTTCTCCAGATGCACCAGCGTGCAGGGCACCGGCAGAGTGCGAATGTAGAAGTCCAAGGCACCCTTGAGGTAGTCTGAAGCGACCAGGAAGCGATACATGTAGGTACAATACGCCCAATTGTCAGATAAAGCTGGGCCAGCTCTTGTACGATACAGACTGTGCTTTTGTCGAGTTATTTAGAGAAGTTGAGAAACTATCAGTGTGCGCTCGCCTCTGTCGCTGAAGTCGTCGATGAGAATGATCTCCTTGAGTAGTCGGCGGGGACTGCGCCTGATGACAGACTGGAGACTGCGCAGCAGTGTCGACCAGGCCTCGTTGTGGAAGACGACTATGACAGAGGTGGAGGGAAGGTCCTCCGAGTAACTCTTCGAGCGACACGAGTAGGAGCGGTAGTCGGGAAGGGAGCGGTTGATGGAGATGCGATCGGAGGCCATCAGGTTGAACTGGTTCAGCTGGAGCAACGAGGAAGGGAGCGCAGATTTGCCATCGAGGTCAGTGGGGAAGTGAGGCGGCAGTTGGCGCACCTTGAACTGCTCCTTCATCTCGCCCTCCAGCTCCTTCTCAATGTGCACTCCGCGACCGTTCTCGCCGGCCCCTGTCGCCCGCAAGGAGAGCCCTGTAGAGGTATACTGTATGTACATAGAACCGAGCCAACATACAGTCGCATCAACCTTTCATGAGCTTGTCCAGCAGGCCCCGCGCTTGGGGATCGGCGTCGTCACGGGGGAGCTTGGGCAGTTCCGGCGGGTCGGCAGGAGTCGCCTTCGCTTCTCGTCTGCCCGGTCGGCGCGCTTCCTCTCTGTCTTGGGCGGCGCGCTCATCGCCGTCGGCGTCGTCGATGGTCCTCTGGTCTGTCCTTCGGGCCGGCTGGTCGAGCCAGGTCTCCACCTTGTTGGCCGACTGTCCACCGCCCTCCAGAGTGGAGAAGAAGAGGACGACGGAGAAGAACCAAACGGCGCCGACGGCCAGGGCCAGCCGCCGAAGGCCCACCCGACCCAGAAACATGGAAGCCAGGACCCCGCAGCGTCTCTTCTCAGACCTCAGCACCAATAGTCCGCTGACGACTTCATCGCTGCAGTACGCCACGCCCTTCCAAAGTTCTTTGGTCTGCCTGCAGTCAAAACTAGAACGACTTGTAATTGTAAGTAGCATAGAGATACTTGGCTCAGTCCACCAAGCGGTGAGACATGTAATTCGACATTCAAAGTCGTGAAAGGCGGAACACAAAGCAAGCTCAAGTGAAAGAACAGAAATGTATTCTTCCAAAACTCTACTTCTGCACTCTTCAGAAGAACCTCGAATACGCCAAAAACACCAAATACGCACGATCACACCTCAGGCAGACAGAAGACAAAGCAACCGCGAAACAACGAACCACCAAACGAAGGCACCCATCTTCCAATAACCGACAGCGATGCTGAACAAAACTCAACGGCAGGAATCCCGCTCAGATTCGGCACCGAAATTATGCTCTCGCTTGCGCAACGGCTGCAAAATAAAGGGAAACCACAAGGCACGATTGTCATGGCTGCGCACAAGGATGCCTCCATTATACAGTTCCGATTCGCAGAAGTAGCGCCTGGATATTGGGGACGGAAGCGGGCACGGCGAGTCCCTGTCGAACGAGCCACTGGGCGACGTCTTCGGCGCCGCCGCTCTTGTCCACCAGTCGGACCCGGAGGAAGGGCAAGCCGGGGACGGCGTCCGTCGAGTCGGCGCTCTCTCTAGAGACGACAGTCAGCCGAAAGTGGCGCCTCTCCACCCGCTGGCGGAAGGCCAGCTGGCAGTCGCGGGACCAGGCGCGCTCGGGAGGCGGCATCTCCACCTCGGCCAGCTGTCGCAATGAAAGATTCTCTTACAAATCGCATTGATAGCGGTGCGATCTCCCAAATCACACCTTGCACTTGATGGCCATCATCTTCTGGTTGATGAAGGCGCGGTCGGGCAGGGGGCGGACGTCCGAAGGCTTCACCAGTCGATAAGTGCCGTAGTCGACGAGAAAGAGGCGCAGGACGGCGCCGGCCTCGGGCGCGTCCACGAAGCTCGCCCTGCACCACTCGAGACGGCCCTCGTTGTTGGTGGTGCGCGCCGCGCACAGGTCCTTGGGGCGCAACTGGCGCCAGTCAACCGGCCTCTCCTTGGCGCACTGGAAGCAGGCGCCAGCCGATGGACAAGAGGCAACCAACAACACAAGATTTGTCCTTCGATCATTCACTATTCAGTCACACAACTAGCTTTGTACATACCTCCATCGCCATGTCCTTAGAGGTCATCTCGAAGAGGGGCTCCAGTCCGCTCTTGTGAACGACGAAGGAGTGGGGGTCAAAGGCGAGGGCGACGCTGGCGTCGAACTCGGACACGGGAACGTCGAAGGGCACCAGGCACCGCTGCCGACTCACTACGGAAGAATTCTTGGCGCCCGCCGCCGTTCCAACGGGCCCGTCGCCCGGAAGAGACACGCAGTTCTTGGAAACGCGAGTCGAAATCGGCACCGCCAGCTTGACGATACGGCCGCCGCCGGACTGCGGCGTCGCCGGGGTAGAGTCGGAAGATTTCCTGGCCGGCCGAGGTAGATTGCCACTGGCGGACTGTTTCTGTCCCGAGACCAGTTTGGGCAGCAGCACCGGCGAGGAGGGCGGAAGGTGCTTCGACAGCGTCAGTCTTTCCAGTTGGTGGTTGAGCGACTCCTGGCTGTCGGCGTCGCCTTTGTTCGACAGAGTGACCAGATGGCGACCGTCGGCGGTGTGAAGGGGCGGACCGCCCTGGGGCGCCCTCTCGAAGCGCGCGTAGATAGTCTTCGGCGAGTATCCCCTGCCTTCGCCAAGATTGGTCACAACCGCCTCCCTGAAGGCGTCTTCGAGGGCGCAGTCGACCGAGCGGCGCTCCATTTCCGAGTAGAGGAACTCCTGGAAGGCGTAGTGAGGTGGCCGAACTATGGGAAGCAAACGACGCCACGTGACAATCTAACGCAGCTGACCAGGAGGCAGCAGCGGACGGCGAAGGGGGCGTAGCGACTGATCATTTCAGGGGGAAGGCGCACGAGGTCGCCGACGTCGACGGCGTCTCGATCTCCGTGGTCGACGAACTCCACCTCGACCGTGCCCGTCTGTAGCGTGGTGCCGGCGCGCTCGCCCATCGTCAGACTGTCCTCCGTCAGGCCTTTGGTCGAGAGCACTCGGACGCGGTAGAACTCCCTTCGCTGCTGGACGGCGAACAGTCCCCCAACCGCCACGGGGCCGCCGCCGTCGAAGACGGCCGGAGCGGCGGCGCGCAGCCGGTCTGACATCTGGCGGAAGAAGTCGCTGCGCAGGGCGTCCTGCGACTTCAGCTGCACAGTGAAGTCGGTGGGTCCGGTCAAGCAGGTGACCGTGGCCGCGTGGAAGCGCCCGTCCTTGGGAGGCTCAACCGACGGCATCTGGTATGACGACGACGCCGACGACTGCTGCTTGGCGCCAGCCACGGAGGTAGATGAGCCGCCGGAACCCACTCTTCCAGCCGATACTTTACGGTTGCCACTGTAGTCGTCGCTCGACCGTCTCTCTAAAAGAACTGCCAAGAATGCTGTAAAGGGCTATCCAAATTCAACTTCGGTGTCTCTGTCGGAGATCTTACACTGACACCAGTCGCTACTCTATTGAAAAGTACCTTGGCAATGTTGTGCAAGGACCCAACTTGCCTGTCATTTGAGGTGAAGCGCCTTGACTCTTTTGTTCGGGAGGCGCCCAGCGGCTGGGTGGAGGGGCTGTCTCCGAGGCCGCGTAGACGATGACTAAGGAGCCAGTGGTGGATACTTCGAATTCGGCTGCTCTGCGCAGTAGGCCGACGAAGTCGCCATTAACTCGACGACCGCTGCTGAAACTCAAGACACTCAAAACTGCGTCGAAGCTACTCCGAGCTATGTCTTCAGTTTCAAGCGGGTAACACCAACCAACCCCAACCTTTTCTCAAACTCCTTTCTGAGCTGGTCGGCCACCACGCCACTGGGGAATCCTTTGACGAGTTGAAAAAGCTGCCCGATAACCTCCTCTTCTTCAGCCGTCAACGGAGCCTCCATCGATATCCTCACTCGGTCTACTGACTCAACTGCGCAAGCTCTTGAGCTGCCACTGTTGGCTGATCTGCAGACAATCGCGACAATTCTTCTCTCTCCTTCTCAGCTAAAAAACTTCCCTTGTGGATGGATTGCAGTTGCAGCTACCGAGCAAATACCTGATGAGGTCAAAGGCGAAACGAAGCCCGCACACATCCGAATGCCAACTTGTCCAACAGATTGCAGGAAAACTTCCCTCATTCCCATAGGACTAGTACTGTAGGGCAAGTTTTCCTCTCGGAAACCACACTTTCCAAACAGAGATCACGTCACGTGCCAACAAGTGAACCGATCGTTGATTACCGTAGTTCACACCAAATGAATGCGACATGATGTACCCGACAGTACTTCGACACGAAGGCGATCGACGTATGTAGGACAACAGTGCAATTGACCAACGCAAGTAGACACCACAGAGATTGCATAGTCCAACCAAAACGACGTCATCTCGTGTCGTTGAGACGCTGCAGTCGACTTCTCGACGTCTGAAACAGTGGAGGTGTCACTTTGGATGGTCAGGGTAGCTGCGCAGCGAAAAGGGGCGCAAAGAAGTGCGCAGGGTACCTTCTCCAGAAGGAAGGCGGGGTAGTTGTCTCTGGCGGCGGCGAGGTAGTTGGCAGCGAGCTCCTCGACGACGGCCTTGCTGTCGACCAGTTCGTCCATGTTCTCCGAGAATATCTTCTCCTTCTGGAACTGATCCAGGAAGGCCTTGCGCTGGTAGAGACGCTCGAAGCGGTCCAGGCTGCCCTCGAACAACTGAACGGCGCCAATGAATGAGAGAGCTTCCCAATAGACGATTTTCTCTTCGCACGCAGCTGAATTTCTGCACTATGAACACACAAACCCTTTCGGCTTTTGCGCAACCTTAGCACTTGCCTACGAAATTGCTTACGTGGGCGATGCTGGTGTGGTTGGCGAGAAGCAGGCCGGACACGCGATGCCTCGTGCGGACGTAGGGAGACTTCCGCGATGGGGCGATCAGAGGACTGACAGGGCACCACTTGACCAATTTCACTTCGTCCTTCTCGTACATGCGCCTGGTTGTCTTGCGAATCTGAAAGACCCCTTCCGCTACTAATGCAGCGTTTCTGCATCCTTGTGGCAAGCCGCTGACTGACCTCGGCGGGGTCGATGTCCCCCTGGAGAATGTGTAGCATGGCAAGGTAAGCGTGCTGCTGTTGCTGCTGCTGCGAAGACTGTCGCTTGTCGAGTCGAGAGCTGGCCGTGGACACCATCATGTTCATGGGCTGGTGGAGACGACGCATCACCTCGCTCACCGACGTCTTCTGCACCACCACCGACGACGACGACCTCTCGCCTTCGGCGCCCTCTGATAAGAGAAGCGCAACGCTCTGGTCAATCAGTGCTCTCTTCGATCATCGCTCCACAAACTAACAAGTGATACGGAATGCGTGTCAACACTCAGGCAACAGTATTTAGCAGACTCAGAGAAGCAGCAGAAACTTCAACATCTCTGCAAGGCAAGCAGGTCAACCTGCAGGAGCGATGCCGACGGCGTCAGCTGTCAGCGGCGTGTATCCGGTCATGAGGAAGTGCAGCTCCGTCGTGGGCACAAGCGGCGAGACGATCGACGTCAGATCATTGTACAGGGATCCGGGATAGCGAAGGGTCGACGTGCTCGCCGACATGATGCGACTCACCTGCAGCAAGAGGATGAGTGCCACTATATGAACTGACACACACACATACACAAACAGTTGATTAAATCTTCAGCAGTCAGGGAATTTCAGCAGTTGTGGACTTCCATATGCCATTACTGGACTTCCAGCAGTCATTTGTGGACTTTCAGATGCCATTTGCTGACTTTCAGCAGTCATTTGCGGATTTTTAGCAGTCATTTGTGAGTAGTTATGTATGAGGGTCTAGTAGGGGGGTCCCTGAGTCCCGAGGTTGTAGTAGGGGGTCCCTGAGTCACGAGGTTGTAGGGGGTGGATTTTTGAGTCGCAGGCCGAAAGCCCGCCGAGGAGTGGCGCCGCCCGCCGCCGCGCCGCTGACGGGCCGCCGACGTGTCATACACACGATACTTATCTGGTTTGACCATCTACCCTTGCCAGAGGAGCGGGCGCTATTCAGATTTGGTGGGTTAATGGGGTAGATATCTTTTCTTCAGACGCTAAGCATGACAAGTTGACAACAAAATTTGTCATCTGGACAGGGATAGAACAACAGCAATAGCTGTCAACATTAGAGGCTATTCCTCCGAGTCTTCCTGCATTTTCGCATCGATCGCTTCTTCGTTGCTTCTGATGAACATTCTCAGCTGGTTCTTGCGCTCTTCCCAGGCGGCTTCTTCTGCTTCTTCCTCGTCCATCTCTTCCTCCCACTTGCGACTGATTGTCTTGTTGAGCGACTTGTAGAAGCCGGTCGCCTCCAAGTTTCTCGCTCTGGTCAGGATGTCCTTCACCTGAAGCACCCACCAGATGGCGAGTTGGGTAGAACGAAGCTGCAAAAGGATAGCTGGTGTGTCCCATACCGTATCCTTGAACGCCTCCTGCACCTCATCGTAGTTGTCGAGGATGTCGCCCGTGTTGTTGACGTGAGGCTTGTCTGCCACCGCATGCATGAGCGCGTCGGTGCGCGCGTCGCGCTCACCCATCAGTGGAGTCCTCTCGGAGCGGCGGCGGCTCGCTCCCTCTTGTCTGACTTCCCTTCTTCGTCGTCCTTCGTCGCGGCTCGTTTGAAAGTGCGTTGTGAGGATGCGCACTTGTATGCGTTTCGTTTTGGTCCTCCGTGGAGGATTTGAGGAATCGAATGGGGGAGGCAGGTTTGTTCGTTTGCGTGAGAGTTTCGTGCGAGGACTCCCTCGGACAAGTTGTGTGTTGATCGAGTCGTGTGGTCAGCGATTTGTTTGAGTGGAGTGAGAGGTAGAAAGTGGGTTTGGTTTCTGTGAATGGAGAGGAGCCGCTTGGCGCCACTTAGTACTCTCATGGCACCTTCTCGCACCTTTTGGGCTTGGATGGGACTTAGCCGTTTGCGCGGAGGGAGGAAGGAGGGGTGGACTGATGGCTGCGTGCGCGGAGGAGGAAGGAGCGGCGTGGCCTTGATGGACTAGCGTTTGCGGGAGGAGGAAGGAGCGGCGCTGGGCACCTTTTGGATGGGACTTAGTCGTTTTGGCGCGCGTGCGGAGTGGACCAATCGTTAACAAACGCCGACAAATCGATGACAAACGTCGACGATCGACGACAAACATCGATAAATCGACGACAAACATCGATGTTTTCGACGACAAGTGTCGACAAATCGACGACAAACGTCGACAAATCGACGACAAACGTCGACAAATCGACGACAAACATCGATAAATCGACGACAAACATCGATGTTTTCGACGACAAGTGTCGACAAATCGACGACAAACGTCGACAAATCGACGACAAACGTCGACAAATCGACGACAAACGTCGACGATCGACGACAAACATCGATAAATCGACGACGACGACGAATGTTTGTCGTCGATCGTCGACTTCTCATTTTCGACTTGTCTCGATTTGTCGACGTTTGTCGTCGATTTGTCGACACTTGTCTCGAACATCATCTTTCGATTTTGTCGTCGATGGTCGACGTTTGTGTTCGATTTGTCGACGTTTGTCGTCGATTTGTCGTCGTTTTTCGTCGATTTGTCGTCACTTGTCGTCGAAAAATCATTGTCTCTTCATGTGTCGTGATGTCGACGTTTGTCATCGATTTGTCGGCGTTTGTTACGATTGGTCCTCGCCGGGCCAAAACGACTAAGTCCCACAAAGGTGCAGCGCCGTCCTTCTCCCTCCGCGCAAACGGCTAAGTCCCATCCAAAAGGTGCCAGCGCGTCCTTCCTCCCTCGCGCGCAACGGCTAAGTCCCATCCAAAAGTGCCCAGCGCCGCTCCTTCCTCCCTCGCGCGCAAACGGCTAAGTCCCATCCAAAAGGTGCCAAAAGGGTGGAGAAAGGTGATGAGAGTATTAAGTGGGGAGAGGGTCCTATCCGCAGAAGAAACCCACTTTCTCCTCTCGACGCCCACTCAAACGAAATCGCTTGACCATACGACGTACTCGATCCAACAGAGAGACTTCGAAGGAGGGCGACGAAATCTCGCCAAAGAACGAAACTATTCGATCCTCGAAATCCTCCAAGGACGAGGACCCATACTAACTGTAACGGACTAAGACATGGGAATGGAAAGGCCTCCCAACGAGCGGACGAAAGGACGCGACAAGGAAACGACGAGAAAGTAGAGGGAAGAAACGCGACGAAGGGCGCGTAAGACGACGAGATCGCGCGCGAGCGTCTGGGGGAGAAGCTCAGAAAGGACCTGATCTGGTAGAGGGCAAGGATAGGTGGACAGCTACCTGCAGTGTACTGTTGGGGCTAGTGAAGACATCCTGAGAGGAGAATAGGGGCAAGGAAGAAATCAGCGATGGAGGAAGAGATGGACGAGAAGAAGAGAAGAAGGTAAGAGGAAGAACAGTAGATGTCATAAAGAGAAGAAGGATGATGCGAAAATGAGGAAGACTCAGGAAAGTTAATGTAAGCTTTGTGTCTTAATGACAAATTTTTGTACTTGTCTGCTTAGTTAAGAAAAGAACTCCATAACCAACTAAAGCGCCGCCCTTGGAAGGGATGAACAAAACTCGGGGGGGGGGCCGTGTAAAACCCAGCCCTACCCACCCCCTAACCCTCTCATACTTTTGTGGACTTTCAACAGTCATTTGTGGACTTTCAGATGTCATTTGTGGACTTTCAGATGTCATTTGTGGACTTTCAGCAGTCATTGTGGACTTTCAGATGACATTTGTGAACTTTCAGCAGTCATTTGTGGACTTTCAGATGCCATTTGTAGACTTTCATATGTCATTTGTGGACCTTCAGCAGTCATTTCTCAGATGCCATTTGCGGACTCTCAGCAGTCTCTCGTGGGACTTTCAGATGTCACTTTTCGACTTTCAGCAGTCATTTGTGGACTTTCAGATGACATTTGTGGACTTTCAAATGTCAGTTGTGGACTTTCAGATGTCAGTTGTGGACTTTCAGATGACATTTGTGGACTTTCAGATGTCAGTTGTGGACTTTCAGATGTCAGTTGTGGGCTTTCAGATGTCATTTGTGAACTTCAGATGTCATTTGTGGACTTTCAGATGTCAGTTGTGGACTTTCAGATGTCATTTGTGGACTTTGAACAGTCATTAGTAGACTTTCAGATGTCAGTTGTGGGCTTTCAGATGCCATCTGTGGACTTTCTTTCAGATGTCATTTGTGGACCTTCAGATGTCATTTGTGGACTTTCAGATGTCATTTGTGGACTTTCAGATGACATTTGTGGACTTTCAGATGTCATTTGTGGACTTTCAGATGTCAGTTGTGGACTTTCAGATGTCATTTGTGGACTTTCAGATGTCAGTTGTGGACTTTCAGATGTCAGTTGTGGACTTTCAGATGTCATTTGTGGACTTTCAGATGTCATTTATGGACTTTCAGATGTCATTTGTGGACTTTCAGGTGTCATTTGTGGACTTTGAACAGTCATTTGTGGACTTTCAGATGTCGTTGTGGACTTTCAGATCTCATTTGTGGACTTTCAGATGTCAGTTGTGGACTTTCAGATGCCATTTGTGGACTTCGAACAGTCATTTGTGGACTTTCAGATGTCGTTGTGGACTTTTAGATGTCAGTTGTGGGCTTTCAGATGTCATTTGTGGACTTTCAGATGTCATTTGCGGACTTTCAGATGTCATTTGTGAGTCATTTGTGGACTTTCAGATGTCGTTGTGGACTTTCAGATGTCATTTGTGGACTTTCAGATGTCATTTGTGGACTTTCAGATTTCATTTGTGGACTTCCAGATGTCATTTATAGACTTTCAGATGTCATTTGTGGACTTTCAGATGTCATTTGTGGACTTTCTTTCAGATGTCATTTGTAGATCATTTGTGCACTTTCAGATGTCATTTGTGGACTTTCAGATGTCATTTGTGGACTTTCAGATGCCATTTGTGGACTCTCAGATGTCATTTGTGGACTTTCAGATGTCAGTTGTGGACTTTCAAATGTCATTTGTGTACTTTGAACAGTCAATTGTGGACTTTCAGATGTCGTTGTGGACTTTCAGATGTCATTTGTGGACTTTCAGATGTCAGTTGTGGACTTTCAGATGTCATTTGCGGACTTCGAACAGTCATTTGTGGACTTTCAGATGTCGTTGTGGACTTTCAGATGTCAGTTGTGGGCTTTCAGATGTCATTTGTGGACTTTCAGATGTCATTTGTGGACTTTCAGATGTCATTTGTGGACTTTCAGATGCCATTTGTGGACTCTCAGATGTCATTTGTGGACTTTCAGATGTCATTTGTGGACTTTCAGGCGTCATTTGTGGACTTCGAACGAACAGCCATTAGTGGAATTTCAGCGTCATCCACCAGTGCAGTGCAACTTCCACCCACCATACTGTTGATGTGGGTCAACGTGGGGTTGTCGATGCGCATGCGGTCTGTGGCGATCCGGTTGAGCGCCGTGTTGTCCAACACCACCTGTCGAATAGAATCAGAGCGCGATGTACGAAGGTGTCGAAGGCCAATGGTTACTACTACAGGTGCCGACGACGACGGACCACGCAGTCCGCGCACTGGGCCAGTCTGCGCAGTGTGAGCACGGAGTTGTAGGGTTGGACGACGACGTCGCTGCCCTCGTCCTGGTTGGGAAAGACCGAGTAGGTCTGCACCAGCGACTTGGGAAAGCGCTCGCCCACGCCCTCCAGAATGTAGGAGCCCAGGCCGCTGCCCGTGCCCCCAGCGATACTGTGGCACAGGATCAGGCCCTGAAGACGAACACCGTACGGCATGGGACAACGTATCCTACGAACTGAAAAGCTACGGTGGCTTCTCCGGCCAGGCCCACAACAGGACTAGGGCGAATCAGCACGGCGTCCTCTCACCTCGAGCCTGTCGCAGTTCTCGGCCTCTCGTGTGAGCACGTCGAAGAGCTGCTCATCGATCACCTCGCCCTTCAACCAATCGGAATCAGAGAGGCGGTAGAGAGACAAGCAAGCAACGCAGCAAGCGCGCTACTACCTATGTAGGTACCTGTCCATAGCCGCAGGCCCAGTTGTTGCCGGCGCCCCCTCCCTTGGGTATGAAGACGTTCTCAGGGTTGTAGAGCCTTCGCTGCTCAGAGTTGGTGATGCTCTTGATCACGCGCGGCTCCAGGTCGATCAGCACTGTACGCGGTATGTAGTGGTGGTCGTCCGCCTGCAAAGCGCCACAGTAGTGTAGACGCACAACAACGATTGTGCAAGCGTGAAATTCCCACCTCGTAGAAGAAGACGTCCTTCCTGTCGAGACCTTGCGAAGGGGCGGCGAAGTCCTCGAGTCTGCCGTCGGCGCCGATGGCGTGCTCGAGACAGAGCTGCTTCCAGAACTCGGCGCCGATCTGGTTGCCGCACTGCCCCACTTGGACCATTATCATCTCGTTCGGCATGGCGCCTCGTCCTCCTGCCTCTCTCCCCTGCTGCCGAACCGACTGAATGCGCCCACAAGTTGACGGTGAAGGAGGAAGGAAGCGCTCAGACGAAAAAATACAGCACCATAGCGGCCGATACTCCAACTCGACCTCATCACCACAAGTCTGCACTCGAAATATCGACACGTTGCACTGCAACTATCGCTGAACGGTAGAAACTCCTATGGTTCATCTACACCCCAAGCACTTTACTCCGGTAATAATAAACCAAACAGACGAGACGACACCACATACTACATGTACACGCCACGAATCCAATTTCAAAGTCGAAACGTTAATCGCTACGGTGTTACTACGAGTATACTGTACCTGCTTGCATACTGGTTGCCGTCGCAAAGCGAATCGCCCCGAAAAACCAGGTAGGAAGCTAGCTAGCAGCAAAATAATAAGTGCTAATACAATATGAGGTTACCAGCCAAGAACGACGTCACATTTTGATTGCGAACATATAGAAAGAGAGGGAGAGTGAGTGATACAACAAAAGAGGCGAATCCAAGCATACACCCACACCGTTTGTACGAAATGAACAGACATGGTGTGACAGGCCCAACGACGACGCGCCACTCGACTACATACAGTACAGCACAACTGCAAGTGTGCAAACATTAGAGAAAGCCCAAATTGCGTCGGCGCTTCGGCCCTTGCACCACGTGGATTTCCTATTTTCGTGCCCCCCCCCCCCCCCCAGTGTGGCGCAAGGGCCGCGACGCTACACGCGCTTCGTAGCGGCGGCGCTGGCGGCGACTTCGCTTCTACAGAAGACGCGCAGAAGTCCCGGCACCTCCTCCTCGAAGCGGTAGGACTTCTGGCGCAGCCACTGCTCCACGGCCGGCTTGATTCTGGGCCGATCGTTAGCCGAGTGCAGACCCTGACCGGTGACCACCCGCAGCTGCTTGGGTGGGCCCGTGGGGGCACGAACTGCAAGCAGCAAGAATGTGAGCACGAGGGAAATAGGACGAAACGGCGCGTCGCCGGCGTCCCACCTTCGAACTCCTGCACTCGTTCACGAAGAGCGTGGATCGCCTCGGACACATGTAGGAAGTGGAGATCGAGCAGATCTCTTGGGTTGTCGCGATCCCTGCAAAAAGCAGCGATACTGACAACAAACACTGACATGGATGAGCGCCAAGTACATCGAACAGTGACGACCGCGGCACCTTTCAGCTATAATCAGCTCTCCTGCTTTCTGATTCGCTTCATTGCCCTTCCTGCCATGGGCTTGGGCCTGTAACAAGGATTACGGATTCTCAAGTTGAAGCGAGCGTGTTCGGCCGCTCTCAGCGACCTCTTGGGAATAGACAATGGCTGCGCCCGGCTGTTTGTTCCGATGACACTGTTGCGCTTTGGCGTAGCATTCCCTCTGTCGTCTAAAAGCCTCCATAGCTTCACGTCGATGGTCTTCGTAGGTGGTGAGTTGCTGTCGAGCTGCAAATCCTGCGCTGGCGCCGAAGCCAGACGAAGACGACGACGCCGGCGACGACGACAGCACCTGGAACAGTGAAACATTCGCAAGCGGAAGCAAGTGCTACTGCAGTGACGCAGAAGTAACTTCTGACAGAGACGTCCAGCGCTCCAGCCGCTAGGCCGATTGAAGGCGAACCGAAGTTCGCCAACAGCTCTTGTTGCGTGAGTTCTTGGTTGTATCTGGACAGAATGACTTCACATCACCCACTACCGAAGGTCTGAAGCAGGCGAACGCCTTCTACAACTCACTCGTTGTGTGCGAAGCGCTCCTCGACGACGTTGGCGTCGACGTGGGGAAAGGCGTCGCGCAGCTGTTGTCGCTTCAGTACAGTGGCCATCGAGTCCTTCACGGTCGACTTACGAGGTAATTGTTGGGCAGGATGGGACGCCTTCAACAAAACAAGCTTCGACGCCTCCATTTGGGCACGACAACACAACGCAGGAACAGTACATTGAGTCTTTCGTGCAACTGCTCGGCCAACTCCTGGTCATATTGCACCTGGAGACGCTGCGCCAGCTGGTCGTCTTCATGGACGAACCAGTTACTCTCTAAAAGAGTGATGTACAGCGCGCAAATTCGACGGCTTGCTTATCGTCGCTTTCACGGGAGGCATTTGTTCTCACCTGCCGTCTGAGTGGTGGAGCTGTCGGCCAGGGTCTGTCGCCAACAGTAAAACAAAGCTTCCGCCAAATGGAAAGGGATCTTGACTCTCAGCGGGATGCAGTCTGCAATAGACTCAGCACGTTCTCGCCAACTCACGGAAGGAATTGTGTAAGGTAAATCGACCCACCGACGGGCAAATCTTCACTAGCGGGCAGAGGCGACCCAAATAACTCCTTCAACTGATCGGCGCTGCTCATGTCGAGGTCGATGTCGATGAGGCACTCCGAGATCGACTCCTCCTCGACCACTTCAACGTCGACGGTGTAGACGACGCGCGGCTCCGAGTGGCGACAAGGCGTTGGCGAAGGAAGGTTCGGCTGTAATATGGGCGATTCGTCGTCGCCGCCGCGACTTGTCTCCCAGAAGGGTATGGCCCCAGCTTCCATCAAAGCTTGGCAAGTTCTCTGGATGGAAGAAGCGCAGTCGTACAGCAGCATTTGCAGCACTTCCATCTCCAGGCCAGGAAACAGAGCGATCAGCTTCTCCTCGGTCGAAACAATGTAGAGGCCGCCAGAAAAATCCGTCTGCGCCGGCCGCGACTTCTTCTCACGAGCGACTGTCCATTGTCGCGGCGCAGCAGTTCCATCGGACGACAGTTCGTCATCAAGAACGTCGACTGCATGGCGATTCCCAGGTTCGAGAGCGGCTTCAGCGGCCCAGATGTCCACTTCGTCCACTTGGAGAGCGCAGTGGCGCAGTTGGAGCGCTTTGGCTTGCAATTCAGCAGGCGCAGTCGCCACGTGGGGCAGCAAGGAGAACTCCGGCCTGCCAACGGCTGTGTCCGCATCAGACTCGCTGCAGCCGCTCTCGACGCCCTCGAGGAGATCACTCGTCACGGCCGTCTTCCACGGGCTGTTCCAGTCGAAGCCAGACAGCAAGCCAGGCGGCTTTCCGCTGGATTCAGCGCCTTTTCGATTCCGTCGCCGACGGCCCGCTCTCTGAGGACTGCCTGCCTGCCGCTGTGGTTGCTGCGCCTGCTGCACGACGGTCGTTTCCGACGCGCTGTGCTGGAGAGACCCCCAGGCGTTGTGCGCTTCATTGGTCGACTCCCATCCATCCAATGAAGCGGCACTTCCCAGCGCTTCCTTCTCAGTCGGCGATTGGACAACGTGCGTGTAGGAAACACTGAACAGAAGAAGGTCCGAGTGGTCGCACAAAACTACGGCATCGCCATTCGCTCACTCAGCATCAATTAGGCCGGACAAGGAGAAGTCACGTTCGAAATTCTCGATCATTTCGGATATCTTTTCTTTAGTGACCCCATGTCGAGAACGTCTGAAGTGAAGTTTGGCAAGATGGGTGGCTGAAGCAACGGCAAGCAAAGAAGAACGAACGACTCACTCGAAACAACCCTTCGCAGAGCGTCTCCACTTTGTGTCCGGTTCCACGAAGTATATTTCATAGTCCCTCCTTGATGCCTAAAAGCAGCAAACGGCGGTAGAAAGTGGAGACCCTGAGTTGTAGACAGACACACAGACGAAGTTATACGACGGCTTACCATCAAAGCGTACGGCCGCATGTGTTGCCGATAGATGTTAGTATTGTCGATGATCACTGGGCTCACACCTCTTTGAATAGCTTCAAATGCTGAAGAAGAACACGTCACGCCGAAGGTATAGACGATTATGATTAAAACGCGCAGCTTCATTTGGAATCATAACGTCTACTAGCTGCCTAGTACCTACCCACCTACGCACCTGCCTATCACAATCCTACTGCCCTAGTCGCTCGCCTCGATTCTGGTTCCACCTATGGGCGTCGTCCAGTTTTAGTGGGTCCCAATAGTAGCTTCCATTCCTCTGCACGAAATATTCGTCGGTGCTGAGCACCTGCCCACCGCGGCAGAGCCGCCTGAATGAAACACTCCTCGCACTTATCACGTCTGCATAACCCCATCTCCCACACAAACGCCGTCAAATCCGCCAACTTTGCCAGTGTAGACTTGCCGCTGCCGCTAGGGCCACGCACGAAGACGAGAAGCAGCCTTCGGCGTGGATCGTTCTCCACGCTGGACGAGAGCAGCTTCTCCACGGTCGCTATGTCTGCGTGCTCGGGATAACACTGGACGTGCTGACGACGGCGCCCGTCGGTGACGCCGCCACTTCCACGCTCGCTCCCCTCTCCTCCGACCGACTCCATAACCACCATCGGTTCAATTCTCTCGACTCGATCCGCCCAACTGATCTCCAACGATTCTCGAAGTAGGCCAACCGGCAGTCCTCTCGTTCAACGGGCCCGCGCGCGTTTCGAACGTACGCTCCGATGAACTGCAAAGTACAGTACCCATACGATTCGCAGGTATGAAGAAAGCTTCTGCTCGAGACCAAGCAAGTTCAAACCAGGCTGATGATGTTTACTACGGTAACCGAGCGCAAAACAGGCCTTGAACTTGAACAGACGAAATAGGCCGCACGACCTGACGTCCAACTCAGCTCACTCAGTGCCTTACGGGTAACACTGACTACTACCTTACTAATTACCTACACAGCAGCAAGCATGCTTACCTGACTCATAAGGGCAACGCACTAACCCTACAACAAACAACAACACAACTCGGTCTAAATTATGCGGAGATTACTTACTTACTTGAAGGTCCGTAGGTGCTGGAAAGGCTTTTCACAACCAACAAAGCAGGCAGCAAGACCGTCATTGTACTTTCTGTATTTTCAGAAACTCGGAATTCAAAATTCGCGCACTACTACCGTAAACTACGCATCTACAGTTTACATACGTATATGCAACTCCCTAAGCATGGAAATTTAAACCGGCCTTCACGCGCGTTACAATAAGCGCAAAGCTTCGGCGAACGGGACAATTTGGGCGTGCGATTGCGACGACGAGAGTTCCGTCAAGTAGACGATCTCCTCGTCAACTTCGTGAGTGGTCGACTCGGTCGGCTCAACCCGCTCCGTTTCCTCCTTCTTCCTTCGTTTGTAGTCGTCGTAGGCGCCCTCGCCGTGGCACTTCAACATGTGGTGGCGCAAACCAGACTGGTGCTTGTAGCCCTTGGGGCAACCTGCCACTGGGCACAGCTGCGTCTGAAGAGTTTGAGATGACGGGCGTGTGAAGAAGCTATAATGGAAGAGGGTCGACGGCACTGCAGAGTACGAAAGTCGCGCACAATTCCCGCGTGCACGGCCGCCTCGTGGCGCCGTCGACTGTTGGCCGTCTTGAAGGTCTTGGCGCAGCCTTCGAACTGGCAGGCGAAGGGCCTCGCGTCCAGGTGACTGTGCAGGTGACCGTTGAGATGGTGGCGGCGCACGAACTTCCGCTCGCACACCTGGAAGGACGCGCGCGCGAGCGGATCCACTCCAATGAGACAGATGGTGGACAGCGAGCGTGAACCGCTTACTAAGCATGCATAGACCTTCTCTTTGGTATGGCACTTCACATGAGAGCGCAGACGAGCAACGGAAGCGACAGGACGACCTAAACGTCGCTCAGACTGAATGGCACATCAACATGAGGAGCAACAATGGAAAGTGGTACCTTTTCGGTGGCAGTCGAGCCAGCGACAGATGATGGGAGCTACCCTCTCGTCTGCGGAATCGAAAGCTCTCACTCTAACGACTGCCCCTATGTGGACGCTCTCCACGTGCTGAAAGCGCCGTAGAATGATGAATGGAACAATGAGCGTTGAATGATAGTAACTGTGTACATATGTGCGATATATCTCCGAAAGTATGTAGAACATACTGCGTCTGACCTGAGCCAAGCGTTCGGGTTCTTCGTAGGGCCCAGGTTCAGGGCAATCTTCCCACAAGCAGACACTCACTGGGGAGCCACCGGCGGCCTGAGTATGTAGACAATGATGTATGTAGGTAGGGCAACTCACGCGAAGACCACGGATACATACACGACCATGCATGTATATAGACCGCCGCGAAAACCACTTCCTGCGTTCAGATAAGTGCAATTTCATGAAACCTTGTTTAGCGTCTCCTCTTCGCTTGCAAAGGGCTCTTTGTCGAGGATTTCTCGACAAGCCGCCAGGAGAATATCTTCCTGGTGGGCGAGTCTTGCTGGGCTTCTCAACAGATCGTCTGAATACGACCATGAAGTGATAATCAGCTCATCGGCGCTTCTCGCGAACTGACACGACCACAGGGAACAAAAGCGGCATCACCTACCGTCCAATCGGTAAGCGAGCGCCTTCTCTTGCACGGCGGCCGACGACGCAGCGGCGTCATTCAGCAACCTTTCAACGGATTCCGCCGTCAGCTTCAACAAATCGGAGAGAGAAACCTCCGGCCTTCGCTTCAGGGCGCCGGGAAAAGGGACATTACAGGTTGGCGCTTCCGAAGGCTGCGCAGCTTGCTGAGTCGACGCACAAATGTTGTCAAGTTCGGGTGCAAGGGCAAGCCCAAGCGCGATCTCATCCAAGCTCTTTCGAAGGCTAAACGAGCCGAAGATTGTAAGTTATCGAACCCACTGTTACAGTACGTACGTCACGAGCCTGTCAAAATCAAAGCTGTCGTTCCTCCTTCCGAGCAGCGGAGTGCGAAGAATATCGCTGGCGTAGGGCGACGAATAAACTCGTCGAGGGGTTGCCAAATCCATCGCTTCGACCCCGACTCTACTCTAGTGTAACTACTGCCGGAAAGCGGCACTAAGAATCTACATAAGTTTCGGAGCGTAGAAAGCAGGCCGGAAGGCTGGGCGTGTAGACGCTGAAATGGAAACATTGCGGCTGACAGAGCACATACTGGCTCCTCTAAATCCTTCTTAGGTATGTTCTGAAGATGACGGTAGTTGGCAATCCCATGAACAGCTGCAGATGAAGTATCCACCCACAAACACTTCCGACAAGTCAACAGACTTGCCCACGACTAGAAGTTTCTTTTGAAAACGGCCCTTTGTACAAGTGCACGCTGGTTAGTTAGTAGCAGCAGCGGCGAACCACTACAGGGACAAGACGCAGCGAAGCGAACGAACGAACACAGAGAAGTCGGGCACTGGAACGCAAAACATAGAAAAGGAGAATCCTCGACACTGACCAATAGTGACCATCGTGTTGACAAGAATGCAGCGGTTGCGCACATTGCAAGGGTACCTACCACACAGCAGTCAGCAAGTGTGCCCAACTTCCATGTAGAAGTAACCGTACAAATACTGATGTGTTAAGTGTTGCAGACGACTGTCAGGCCTAGCGATTGAAATAGAACCAACGTTCAACGATGTCGACCGACGGACAACAACGGATAGACAATAGACTCGCGACGACGACCACGACAACGACGACGACAACAACAACGAGAGAGTGATGCCCAGCTCAGAGCCAGGTCGAGCTTAGAGCCCGCGAGCTGACAGCCACCAGTACCGGCAAGAAGTCGAGAAATCACTGGACCTATTCCAAGTGTCAAGAGCGCCTCAAAGTGATTCTTGACGACATACCTACATTATGTGCAGTACACTGCGAAGCACAATCCAAGAAAGCGCGACACAAAACGCTGGTCCAGACGCCTATGTGAACGGCGTCGATACACCGACACGTCTGGAACCTACCTATATACCAACGCACATTAACGAGTCCATTGGAGAAAGCGCACCGAGCCTAAATTGCAACACGCCAAGTGTCGCACAGAAGTCGCAACCGGCACACGCAGGTTGCGCCTTTCGCACCGAGGGGAGAGAACCGTCCGTCTCAGTGGTCCGCGTGTCAGAAGGCGGCGCGCTCTCAAATCGAGAGTTTCGAGAGCGAGTCGTTAATTTCCTCGCCGCCGGCGCCCGCGTCGATGGCGGCGAAGGCGTCGTCCAGGTCGTTGGGCGAGAAGTGCTCCACCAGACAGCTGGGGATGGGCGAACTGGCACGGGGAGCAGCCGACGCCGCCCCAGACGGCCGCCTGCGCCCCGCTCGCGACCGTCGGCGCTTTTCGCCTGTCGTCGTTGACGCTGCCGTATTGGCGTCAGGCCCAGAGCGAGGGCGTCCCGCGGCGCCGAAACCAGGTTCTCCCTCGCTTTGCGGGAAGTAGTGGTAGTGCTCGTGCACGTGGTGGTGGTGGTGACTCTGTGTACCACTGCAGGACCGGCAGTGGGCTAGCGCGCCCACTTCGCCGTCGCCGCCGGTTTCCGAGACGGACGGAAAGGGACTGTCGGCGCTCCGACCGCTGTCGAGCGAGGAGCCACCGTCCGGCGAAGGCGCCGGCGCAGGCACAATACCAGGCCCACAAACCACAGTGGACGGCGGCGTCGGAAAGCCATCTGGCAACTCGTAGGCGAGCTCCTGGTGGTCGGCTGCAAGGAAGGAGTGGTGTCATTGCCGCCGGGGAGTATATCATTGTTTGGGCGCAATATCTTGACTCGTATCGCCCACCCAACAAGCTTTGCGTGTCATAGTAGTAGGCGCCGTTGAGCGCTGTCTGACTGAGGTCGCCAGGAAGCCACTTCTGCTCCATGGCGCATACGAAGTCGGCTGGGTCCACTTGCGAATAAGCCACTGTCAGCGGCCGCTCGCCCACAGACACGCTTGCGGGTCGTCTGGCCGACTGAAAACCCAGCGCGGTCCGTAGCAGTGGCTAACTAACGAGCAGTATGCACAAGTTCTCAACTTGTCTGGGTATGACGTCCAACTACCGTCCAACTCAGTTACGGTTGTGGAAGAAGTTAATGTTTGCCATCTACATACCTCTCCTTGCAGATCGCTAGTTCCTAAAGCAACTGCTGGCGGGCCCGAAGGGGACACCGATGACGAGTTTCCACCGCACGGCACCGCTGGCAAGTCCTGAGTGCGCACAACTCACTCTCCAGAGCAAAAGACAGTCGACAGACCAACACCAGAAGAAGGTAAGTCCAACCGAATTGGAGGATTGGCCAGTTGACAGTGAGGGTGACTGCTCAGAGCATGGTGGAGACAGGGAGGCGCTCGAGACGGGCGACCTGCCGCAGTCCGACAGCGCCGCAGAAGCACCAATGACGATCCTCTTCGAGGCGCTTGAAGGACGCGCGGTGGCCATCAGTCGGCTGACGCTGTAGGGAGCTCCCGTCGGAGACTTCGCGCCGCCCTGTGACTCCACGGGTGGGCGGGAAGTGGGGCGTGCGACATCCGGCAGGCGGTGTGCCATGGCAGCAGCAGCATCGCCCTCGCTCCTGATAACGTGGCAGGATTTGCCCCGCAGTCATCTCTATTGCTATTAGTAACCTGTTCGCTCACAGCATCGTGGCGGCGACGTTCTGGCCGCCGCTGGCGGTCGGTCGGTCGCCCACCGCTCTGCGCTTGCAGCTTTGCGCCTTCTTCTCGCGGTAGGCCTCTTCGCCATGCACCGTCTTGATGTGCTTGCGAAGGGAGCTCGGATCCGTGTAGGACTTGGGACAGCCCTTCACGATGCAGGTGTACGGCTTCTGAACAATGGGACGGAGAACCATGTGGAGGTCCTAACTGTCGATAGGCTAGATGCGGCATAACAAAGGGACACCCACTTCGTCCGAGTGGGTGCGGTTCTGGTGTTTGGCCCGATCAGAAGCGTTGGTGAAGCGTTTGTCGCATCTCGGATCCAAACAGGGAAAGGGCTTCTCGCCTGTGTGCGACCGCTTGTGCGTCTTCAGGTTCTCCAGACGACTG
This sequence comes from Linhomoeus sp. GSCO2_2, assembly GCA_030248115.1. Taxonomy (NCBI): domain Eukaryota; kingdom Metazoa; phylum Nematoda; class Chromadorea; order Monhysterida; family Linhomoeidae; genus Linhomoeus; species Linhomoeus sp. GSCO2_2. The sequence goes on along the minus strand of JASAMZ010004296.1, from coordinate 21,741 downwards.
TAGCGCTTCGTACAGCCAGGCTCCTAGATACATATAGTGTGCCCATATGTATGTATGTACCTACGTACTTCAAAGCGTGGCTTCTGCAAATTGCACACAACGGTTATGCGCTCACGTTGCAAGCGTGCGGCTTCTCCCCCGTATGTCTTCGGACATGGACGTTCAACATGTAGTGGGCCTTGAAGGGTTTTGCTAGAAATGAAAGGAAACGAATCAGCTTTCCTGACTCCTATAACCACACTGGCACATTGCAATGACTTACGGCCCCTCTCGCAGCCGTTCCAGCGACAGACGAACTCTTTGGAACCTTGAGAGATGTGGACGGCGTTCAGGTGCTGGAACGAGCAACGAGCGTCCAACAAAGAAAATTTGTCGCGCGCAGACAGACCTTGACGAGATCTCCCAGGTTGGCGAACTCCACTCTGCAGTCCTCCCACTTGCAGGAGGTCTGCGGAGGGGGGCTGGGACAGGACGACGGCTCCTCCTCGTCCTCCGCTTCCGGCTCCGTCTCCTTCGAAGAGGAAGCGCCTGCCGCCAAGGACTCGGCAGCCAGGCTCCCCTCAGACTTGGACTTCGCCGACGCAGCCGCTGCGCACCGTGGGACGACGGGCGGCGTCATTTGCGGATGCGCCTGACGAGGAGGCTGATGGTTGGAGGCGGGCTGCGTCGGCAGCAGGAGTCGGCCGGAGCCGAAGGACAGCGCCGAGGCCGAGGGCACTTGAGGGACAAGGGGCCAGCCGCCCAGCGCCGCAGCGGCCGCCAGAGTCTGTAGAGGCTGCTGCACCAGGGCCAACATTGTGGACGCACTCAGTTGGTCTGAAGACAAGAAACGTGTGGACAAAAGTCGGCATCGTATCGTATACGTACGTCCACTCAGCATGTCCAATCTCTTGCCTGTCTGCGAAGGCAGGTTAGCGAACGACTCCAGTCCACGCGACAGAAGCAACGATTCGGCCGAGTCCTTCTTGCGTTTGCGGTTCTCGCGTAGCAGTCCGGGCGCCAGAAACGAGTCGTCGGTCAGTCCACCCTGACTCATTAGTCGTTCGAAGCTGCTGCCACTGTAGCTAAAGTGGGTGCGCAAATATGACAAAGTGGTCATCAATGAGTATTGTACGAAGGTGTGTACTACAAGTGCACCGCAAGGTACCGTACTCTTTCAGATCCTCGGGTAGCGGGTAGCGATGGTCGGCGCAAACTTGCGCCAGACGCAGCTGGTGTAAGGCCTGCTGGTAGAGCAGCTGTTGGTGATGCTCCTGCGAAGCTCGGGCCGCCGAGAGCACATTGAGTGGATGCTGGGAGGGCAGGTACAAAGGTGGCGGGCCCGACGGCGCCGACCCACCGCCGCCCATATGAGGGGACACCGCTGTGAAGGCCGAACTGCCGCCGAGCATGCCGCCAGCTTCGGAAGGAAGAGTTCGCATCGGCGTCGCACCTGGAGAATCAATGAGAGCGTCTCACACCAATAATGTCACAGGGGCGCGCAAAGTTATTTCTAATAGTCTGGACCCACGTGACTGCTCCTGTGACGTTACCAGACGCGAACCATGGGAAGCACAAAAGGATAGAACTATAAAAAACAACCGAGTTCGCGTGACACTCAAAATGAACAAATAACAGCACAGTAGCGAGACAAAGAGAGAGCCCTGAAATACTCAACCACAAAAAGCAGAAGGTACGCGCCTCCCTGGCGTCAGTAAACGCCGACAAAAACAAAACCCATACAGGAAGTGCTCTAACTGGAAGGAAAGAGTCCACTGGAACGCTATACCTCGCAAGACAACTACACGAGGCCAATGGAGCGAATGAGAACGAAGTTCGCTCGTGTTCAAGAGAGGACGAACTGTCGACGAACAAGCCCCGCAAGAGTAGCGCCAGAGCCGTTCGCTAGTTCCCTTTATCCAGCACTGCCTACGTATGCTCCCATCCCCATGCGCCCCTATATCTAGGGGACAAAAAACCGCTGGGCCGCCTTTCGGCTCGGCTCGCTAGCTAAGCAGTGTGTTGTGTCTGCACAACGCGCGCGGCCGACGGCCCACGCTGCTAGCAGCAGGGAAAGAGGAAGGGGAGGGGAACGAAAAACGATTGGATGAAAAGGAAGGCGCTTGCCCTGCCTCCCCCATCGGGCGGCGCAACAGTGCTGGGCGGCAGCGGTCGTTATTTCGTGGGCGCGGCCGCCGCCGCCTCGTTTCAACACGCAGTGCGGTGCGGAGCGGTCAGAATAAAGGGCCAACACAACAACACGCACCCTCTGTCTCTTTCTCCTTCCTCCTTTCGCAGGCAGACGTACGTACGTACCAGCCGACCGAAGGCTCATTCCTCCATCGTCTGCCCGCCCGCCGTCCGTGAACAGCGACCGGACCGAGTGCAATGCGCCACGAGGCAGCCTCCCTAAGAGAACGTTCGAGCGACGTTCCAAAAAACAATCAGAAGACAGGGAAGGGATGCGACTAGCGCCAGCTGCGGACAAAAAAGGCCCAGCAACTGTTTCCATTTTCTGCACAGCCCGCCCGACGAGACGTTATTGGGAGAGGCACTATCAATCACGAACTGAAGCAACCCTTGAGGCAGGTCGGTATTGGAGATATGTACGTACTGCCAAAGGACTAGGAAGGCGTCAGGAGTCGGAGCAGGGCGCAGGACAGCCACACGTATCGTGCGCTGCTAGTGCTACCAATTCGGGAGTTGCGTCCATGCCGCTCAGCACTGGACATGATGGAGCAGGAAGAACTTCAGTAAGAGGAGCCCTTTGTACTAGCAGCCCCAAAATGTTGGCGAATGGAAAATGGCTCGCGCTAACCATCCTTCAGTCATGTTACCCCCACCGTCAAACCAACTACCTAGCCTGGTACGATGCGCCAAAGGCCAAGTAACACACACGGCATCTTGCTGCGTTGGCGAACATCAGCCGAGGAACACCACCCACCTAGCCGCCGAGAGTTTAAGTAATTTGAGAGCCGACTAAACACTTCTACATGCTCGTCGTATGTCCGCGCATGAAATTACCTCCATGAAGTCTACGTCCATAAACGATACAGAACATACATTTTCGACAATAGCTAGTCTAGACAGGCCCGTTATCTGCAAATCTCACAAACGAAGAGCACTAACATTTCTGATAGACGAACACACTTCCGTCTAAAACACCTTCCCTTGAGACAAATCGTTCGAAAGAAGATGCTCAAATCAGAAGAACAGACAGCAAACAAACATACCAACGCCGGAACATGAAAGGAGACAGGAACGCAGACGCGGCACTCACGGCAACCAATGAAGGTCCTCGGCAGAGGTTACAAGAGTGTGTGTATTGGAAACGAGCAGAACTGTACTGAGTACTAGCATCGCTCTCCTCCCAGCGGGAACAAGGGAAGGACAGCAGAAAAGCCACTAGGAAGACCATACCCTAGTCCTAATCCAGCAAAAAAACCTCTGCGAACGGAACGGGGGCGAACCTAGCCTGCCGCGAATACTCGCTAATCAACCGACACCGAGTGAGGGCCGCGTCGTCATCAGGCGCGACAAAGGCTAGGTACATTCGATACACTACTGTACCTCGAATTGAAACAACTGCCCAAGGATCAATGGATAGAACCAGAAAGTGGGAGAGAAGAGAGGCGAAGGAACAGCAGGTCGCGAAGTCATAAAACAACCGGGCAAACCAGCTCGTAAAACGGCGACGTCTAGTGCCGCTCTGTTCGTCCGCCAGAAAGGGAACGAGCGACAACCGGAGGCTGAGGCTCCTCCTACCCTTGCCTCTTACGCAGACAAAACCCATTCTACATGGCAGGACGCAGACAAAGGCTGGAAATGGAACTGCCAAAAACGCGTCTGAGGCAACGGCTCGTCACGCGGTCGGGCAAATGACGACGCCGACGCCTATGGCGGTTTCGCCCACAAAAGAAACGTGCAATTTGCAACGCCATGCAGTCTTCGATCGTTGGGGAACAGTCTTAGAGATCCCCCACGATGGCAGCACAGAATGCTACCAGCAACGGATGGATAGACTGAACTATCCATCAAACGTTGGCGGAGAAACGTTGACGAGTCGAACCAGGAAAGACTGCCTTCGTCCAAAGATGCTAAGCGCATCTATGCCTTAGGGTTTCAACACAAGTGATACGTGACACTCCTTGAGTGTCAGATAGGCACTCCGCGTGATTGTTTTAGCAGACGGGGGCACAGAAACGCGTCGGAGCAGGCTGTACTGACGACGATGAGCCCAGGCTGTACTGACCGCTGACTGTCTATAGCCACTCACAATGTGGAATGCCAGCGGCGCCCCAATTGTAGAGGCGCGCCTTATCTACGCTACACAGCGGGGCCTCCCCCGCTGGGGGGACAGCGTGGGCCAGAAGAGCTACAGTACTCCTATAACTCGTTCGATTGCGCGTGCGTAGACGCCTTTCTAGCGCGTCTATATGACGGCGTACTGTAGCGCAGCAATATCAACGGCGGACGGTATTCGGAATTTCACGAAATTTTACAGAGCGTGAGTATTCGCCAAAATCAGGCTAAATACACCGCAAATCGCCGGATTCGCGTTCTGCGGCGTCAGAAAGCCCAGACACAACGCAAGCAATTTGAAAATTCTACCCGGACCCAATTTTTGCCGCCGAGGCGAAAACAGGTAAAGGCGTCTAAATCGCAAAACAAACACCAGATCGTAGCGTCGTCGAAACGCCGAAACAAGGAAAACACAATCAAAATACCCGATCAAAAATTGGCGCGGCCGGGGCGGACCTAAGAGCAAACAGTCGTCTGACCAACTTGACGCTGAACACTCAAGTCAATCCAAAGCACCCCCCCAAACCACCAAAGCAAAAGAATTTCCCTCGGACCCGGGACTTGTCACCGCGGACCCCAGCAAGACCACTCGCGTCGCTCATAAAGACATAAAGGCTCTAGAGAAAGAGAGGAGACCACCGTGGCAACTCGATTGATTTTTAAAGGTCGAAAAAAATGTTTAATTTTGAATTTTCTACCTACGCCCGCGTCGACCACCTAGGGAGCCCGTTCCACGACGCCCCCCAGAGACCCAAAGCCTACAACATACCAAAACACCAAATTCGCCCTCTTTTGCGAAAGTTTGGCCTATTATTTTACTTACAAAAATTCGAATTTTTAATTTCGCAAAATTCTTCCACCGCCGAAATTTTTTCACCCCCAGCACGCTGCGCGTCGTCATAAGCTATCTTTTAAAAAACAAGATATAGACGGGGGCAGAGCCCCTCGGGCACTCCTCCCCTCTTTCAGAAGAATTTGGAGTTGAATCATGCTGCCCATGATCAACGAGACAGTCATTGCCTATGTCATTCTGATCCAAAAATTAATACAAATTCAATTGTCACCCTCCAATACTCCACATTTGACATACAACACACCTACTCAGCTGAACGACACAATCATTTCCACTTGAGGCACGTATGAGCAAGCAAATTCTTCAAAAATGTCCCCACATCTCAAAACAAAAGACAACTCAAATCTGATCAGCATCCCCGAAAAGCCGAATCGAGTACCTGCACTCAAGTGCCCACAACCCCCCAGCGAAAATTTTATTCAAATTTCCCCCAAAATACGCATCGACAAAAATGTTTCTAACAAAAACTATCACCTTCGATGCTCTATCACTGAAAGTAATGACACCAAAATGTATCACCGCCCACTTCACCAAAATACCAAAAATTATCAAAAAAATTTTAATTTCTCAAAAAACATTTCCGCTGACCTCTCTTTCCCGAAAGACATTCCTAAGCACCAAAAACCGCCAAACACACGTAACAATTGACACACCAAAAATGGGAAAGCGAATTAAATTTTGACCAAAAATCTTTTTTCAACTTTTCACCCAAAATTTGTCATTTAGAGAGAAACGACCTACTACAATTTTGAGCTCGCCGACTCTATCGATTGTCTTTCCCCATCTCACAAGCATCCCATCAATACACCACCCAATTCCCGACACCCGGGCCCAACTTTGAGTGAATCCCCGCCGTCCCACTTCTGAGCGCACATAAAACATCTGAAGAGCTATACAAGTTCTTCAATTGCAATAACTATCAGCCTTAAAAACAAGAAACTACACCGCCGAACCCCTCTCTTGTCGAAAAACCCTTCTACCCGCCCGCAGACCGACCCAGCCCGCGCGCCCCCCCATCATACCCAATCTCATCCCCCTCCTCATCACCAACACATTCTAGCGTCCAAATTCGACGAGCTGAAACTTTTTGCACTTCCAAAAATCTCCCGAAGATGTCAGACAATCATCATTATACTCCACAAAAAATGTGATTATACTTTGCGCGAAACCAGAAACTTGATCACGCGTCCGCGGAAGCGCCGATGCAAACGGTTTTTTCTTGGTAGCCTATAAGGGCAGGGTGGACACCAAACGGGCACCTGGACCCCGTGCGGAATAAAAATTTAAATTTTCAAAGTACTAAAATTGTTGGCAAGGTACGAAAAATCATATAATAAAATACTATCTTTTATATTTTATCTCATTGCCGAGTTGCAAAAAAATACTGCGGCCATTTGCGCCAAATTGAAAAATTCGCGAATTTTGCCCCGTCGCTGACGCTGCTTGCGAGCTTGGTACACTAAGCGCGAGACCCTCTTTTCTCCTTCCCAACTCTATCAATAAGCCAGAACGAGAAAACGGCGAAACACAAAAACTCTCCTCCTTTCCTCCGTCAATCATCCTTCGCGCCTAGAGCCTCAATGCGTCGCCAATCGTTCCAAAGTGTTTCAAACATCTCGCTTAAATCTGCCCAGAAAAGTAAAAATTCACTACATACCCCCCCCCTATATTGCGTCGCCCCGGCGCCCCCCCCCCCTCGCCGGCAGGGGGGGGTTGGCCTATGATAAAAAAAAAATTCGCCCCGATCGGCCAACTCTAGCCCGACTTATGAGCGTTTGAATTTACGCAGACTCCGCACCATCACTATAACACTCCTCCCTTTTGGAGGGGAGGAGTGCCAAAAATTTGGCTCCCTAAGTGCTTCGTAGCGAGCGCCAGCCCCGGACATGCTAACTGTGGGCTTTACCGCTCCTATAGCACTCCTTCGCTTTTCAAGCGGCGGAGTGCCAAAAACACAAGGTGACAACTGACAAGAATACACTAGAACGGACCGGACAAAAGGACCAATCATTTCGGGTGCTTATCCTAGCCTACACGTCTTTCTTCACCTGAAACGCAGCAGCCAAGACGAGTTGAAGACTGCCCGTCCATACTTTCAGAAGCTGCTAATGGTTGGGCAGCGGCTACCGCCGACTGCCGCCGCTGCTTCCCAACCGGCCTCTGCGGACTGACTGCATCCGTCACCGGCTCCAGAATCGAGTCGATTCCATGCTTCAGTGATAGCTTTTGTCTCTGGGATCCCACGACACTGAGGTTGCCAAGTCTCTTCAAGTGGTGCTCCGGTGGAGTAGCCGCTCGCAGAGGCAACTGCAGCTGTTGCTCCTCTTGACGCGTCCGTTGCTGCTGGAGAAGGCGTCGTTGTCTTTGTGCGAGCACGTCGGCAATTTGGGCCACAGTCGTCGGCCGCGAAGCGCGCCTTGTCGACACCGTCTCGCCCTTTCCACTGAATGGCCGCCCCAAGCAAATATCTCTGCCGGCGGACTCGATTTCTACAACGAACAAAGCCCCATGCAGCACGGTCAAGATCGGCAATAACTAAGTACTTTCAAACATCTCGAATATGGTTATAGACGCATTTAAACTTTCAAATCAAATAAGTTGTCCTACAGGCAAATTACGCTATGGATGCACAACTCTGCAACTCTGAAACTACTAACTGCCAAATTTTGAAATTGCAAACATTTCGAATACGGTTGTAGACCGATTTAAACTTTTAGATCAAATCAGTTGTACTGCAACAACAACTGCAAACTTTCGAAATTTCAAATTACTCGAATACGGTTGTAGACACATTTGAACTTTTAAATCAAATCAGTTGTGCTGTGGTCAATGCATACTATGTCCACAATAACTGAAACCTTTTGAAATTTCAAACCTCTCGAATACGGTCGCACACGTATTTAAACTTTCAAGTCAAATCTGTTGTACCAACCTTATATTACAGTATTGATGCATAACAGGGAAACAACAACTGCAAACTTTCGAACTTTCAAACTACTCGAATACGGTTGTAGACACACATTTAGACTTTCAAATTAAATCAGTTGTGCTAGCCTCCATTTATACTACCAAAGCCTTCCCCTGTGTCAACAACTATGCAAACATGGTTGTATAGAAAAGTTAAAAGATTTTTACAATTTCTAGCCACAGATTACGGTTTTGGCATATTTAAACTTTCAAATCAAACAGTTGTACATGCCATCGATGCAGTGCCCTAGCAACAACTAACTGGTAACTTTGAAATTTCAAATTGCTCCATTACAGTTTTCGACACATTCAAAACTTTCAAATCAAATCTGATGCATCAACGCCATACCACCATAACAGGGACTAACTGCAAACTTTTGAACTTCAAATCACTGGAATGCCCTGCTAAACACAAACTTTCTAATCAACAGTTGTATTAGCGTCCCTTTACACTTATCAATGCACATCACAGTTACAAGGCCTACCATAACTAAAAACTTTTGAAGTTTCAAATCACTCTAATACCGTTCTATATTTCAAATCAAATCAGTTGTATTGGCGTTGGCATCGCGTTCTGAGCAAAGTCAGATACTGTAGATAGAATTTCAAAACTTTCCAGTATCGCGCCGTTTCCCCACATATTGTTTGTTGTTTCTAGAGATGCTGGCGCTCAGTAGTAGGTGTATATATAATTTCAACCCCGTTTTGCCGACGACTGATTCTCAGTCAGTCAACATTGTCAGTTGAGAAGGAGCCACAATATTGCTAACCTGAAGTGGAAGTGGTTTCAGCCACTTCGTTGTCGGCGGCTTTCATGTCCTTCCTCTTGAGGAACACTTCAAACGCAACTCTGCTCCTCCGCCTAACTGTAATAGAAGCTAAGGTAATGAGCAGAACTTTGCACTGCAATATCGCACGCCAGTATGCGCTGTCTGAGAGATACGTAGGTTGATGCCACGGTGGTTCTGGATGCAGTTCTCTAGCAACAGTCAACTTGCCATCGTCAAGGTAGCCGAGACGACAAACAGCGACTACCCTGACCAATTTTCTGGACCGTCGTATACAATCTATGTACGTACATACGTACCTCTTCACCAGTGCACGGCACAGCGCTCTCAGGAGGAGCACAGCAGACAGCAGAAGGTAGGTATAGGTACAAGATGGGAGGCCCTAAAAGTTGCAATTCGCAGAGAAAAAACTTCTATAGATAAGTTGAGCAGACTGCATTGTGTCCTATCGGCTCACGATGCCAACAGACAAACCAGCTGTGTGTATTGTTACCCGACGAAGCCGTCAGAGTGAAAACCGCGGATGAATTCTACAGTAGTGGTATTGCGATGGATCGGACCATGTCACACGAAATTGGCGCTCTTACAATTTCTATCGGCGGCGTCCTACCTCAAAGTGAGGAAGTAACCTTGGGCACCTGTCAGGCCGGCTGTCTAATGCCCACCGGAAGCGATCCACCTAAGAGGAGTTGTTTATGAAGGAGACCTCCGTTGTTTGTCACCAGCGACGGAGGAAGTGCCAGTTGGGACTTCACAGCGCAACGTTAGGAACGGACGAGGCAGAGTAGGAGGGTGAAATATTGAAGAAGAACAAGGACAAGAAGGGAGGGTTATCAGCGCTGGGTGGTCAAGCCGAGTGGGGACTGCCGATGTCGACGCCGACAGCCGCCTTGGCCCGCTGTCAGATAAGACGAACGCTGGCCGGCGGCGACGGCCTTAGCAAAGTGGCGCGCGGGAGAAACTACCTACCTACATCACATCACATCTGCGCGCTGCTGGGTTCGGTCGGCCACACACAAACACAATATGCGCGCCATCAGAGCGGCGGAGGGTGAAGGAGCAGGCAGCGAGATAGATCTGCGGCGCCAGAGAGATTGCTGGGGCGCGCGCCGTGCAGCCGCCATATCTGTACAGGAAGCAGAACTTCGAAGCCACCCAACTAGTTCCAGCCGGCCAAGCGGCGACCACCCAGAACGCTTCTCGAGCACAAAATTCTTCCCGCTCACAAAGTACAATCGGCGAGCGTCAGAATTTGGGGGGAGGGGGTATGTATGTATATCAACACAACGCGCCAGCGCGCTCTTTTGAGTCGCGGTGAGTGGGAAATGCGCGACGCTTGACGACCTTGAAGAGTGAGAGCCGCACTTGCGCGCGCGATCTGTCGAGGATGGACACCGGCCTGGTGTAGTTGCAGCGGCATGCGAAGGAGGCGGCGTTGTCAGCTGCACTACTGCTGCCACCGGCGTTGTCGCATTCGAAGCGAGAGGATCGCAACAACAGAGCAGTATTCTGTGTTGCTGCGCTGCCGGCCCGCGGAAAGCGTGGTGGGAGGTCTTCTTTCTCCATTTCGTTGTGAGAGCGTCTGTCAGTCGGCCGGCCGGCCTCCAACAGGCGAGGTGGGGGTGCAGCGCACTGGGTCGGCGGCGCCAGTCGAACGCCACTTCTTTGTCGGAACAGGCGCAAAAAACCATCAAAAACGCCGGCCCACCGTCGCCCCACCGCTCGGGCCGTAAAATGTTCCTCCGCTCTGACTGAAGGGTGTCAGTGTGCCGGGCTTTGGGTGCGGCCAAAACGAAGGAAGACCGTTTCCATGTTTGTCATGGCCACGAGTCGGCTAGATCTTGGCCGACGTCTCAACTTCTGAGACTGAGTAACGCTTCGTGGATCTATCGTAACGAATGCCACTGCGCGGTGGGGCACAAACGCGCTAACCCAACGTCACGCATGCCTACAGTATGCAACTACCCCAACGGAACAGGTTTCATTTCATTGGCGTTGCGATAGATAGGTACGGTAACGGAGGATATCTCACGAAAACAGCCATCATGGGAAGTTGTGAGTACCCAAGGTAGCGCAAGTCGATGGCGGGATGAAATGAAGATGGCGATCGTCGGGCGACGAGAGATACAAACATGCAGATTGCAACCAGACAGGCAGGGGATGCCGTGTCTGCGTCGGTGGTGAACATCTCATCGGCGGTGCAAAAAACGTCTGGATCGAGCACGGCGAGCGCGAACGAGAGACGGCGGTCCAAAGGAGAGAGGTAGGGAGGGAGCGAAGAAGGGGCGGCGTCGTTGGCCGGAGGGAGGGAGGAACAGGCCAAGTCATCAGTCAAAACGGAGCGGCGGTCGCCTGACAAACGAACGAGAAAGCTGGCCCGCCACTGGCCGGCTGGCAGAACGCCGCGCAGACCGCCGACGGTCCTTGGCAAAAACCGGCCGTCGGCCGTCCTCCCGATATGTTGCAAACGCAGACACACACACACCGGAGAAGGAGACGCCGCCGCCGCCGCCGCCGACTCCGCTAGACGGGGGTGGTGGGGCATCGGTGCAGCTGGGCGCGCGGCGGGGACAAAAATGGGAGAATGGATGACGGCGGCCAGACATTTTTCCAGCGCGCCCGACACATAATTCAGATTTTCACCGGAGCGCTTCCTCTGCTGCAGCGACGGTTCCTACGGTGTCTGTCGATCTCCAGCGTCGGTGAGGGGCCGCCTTCAGCTCGCTCGGGAAGGAGAGCGCCAGGGAAAGGGCGCGCGGTATTTTGAAGTGGCCGCCGTCGACCCAACTGCCTCCTAGAAAAACAGCTGAGACAAACGACTCGGTTGGAGGCGACCTTGAGGGGCCGCCGCCCGCCGGCCGATCTCGCCCACTTCGTTAGGAAATGCGACGTCGTCGACGACGGCTGGCTGGAGCGCAGCACACCACCGACGCCAAAGGTGGAATAGAGGAAGGGGGAGTCGAAGAAAAACAAGCGGTTATCGATGGGTGGGATCGAGCCAGGAGGTAGCGCGACAACCAAGCCACAAATCGTCGAGACCAGATTTACAGCGCGCGGATTCAGCGATGGACGCCTTCCTTTCCGTCCGTCTCATTTCAAATGACGATCGTCCACACGGCACACGACTACTACCTTTCTCAATTGGGCAACACCACTTATGGGTTGGTGTGTAGATGGAAGGGGATTGTTTCTCTTTAGTTGTCGGCGCAAGAAAGGGCTGGGAACCGAAAGAGCGCTTCGCCGGAGGCGCGGCCTAGTTCCAGGGCTTTGATTGGCCGCTTTCAATGGAGCCACTCTGTCTCCTCGCGTGCGCCCACGACTCCCGCCGACTCGCTGACACCATGGGAACGAGGCGCCGACTAGACCGCTCGGCGGCCTCGAGACGGTAGGTCTGGTACGGTAGCGGTGAAATCAGAGACAGGCATTTTGGCCCGCCACAAACAGAAGCCGGCCACATCTGCTTCAAAAAACTTCCGCCCTTCCCAGCGCTCAAGTTTCCCCCAATAGAAGATGATCGATGGCGTGTTAGTTGGGCCCAACCACCGACGCGCCGCTACTACTGACAACGGATAACGGGTGTTGCGCGGAGAAATGTTAGTCTCGGGCCAACAAAGTGCCAGCGCGTGAACAAACTTGGCGCGTGAAAACTTCACAAGTGATTTGTCCGGTGAATGGACCAGAGAAGAGAAGCGCATCACCGAAGAAGGCGAGAAGAAGACGGTCTTGTTGGGATGCCACAACTCGTCGAAAGACTATGTATGCGCAGAGACACAAAAACACTATGGGATATTCAGATGACATTACGAATGTACTAACCTACAGTATGCTGGAAAAATTTGCTTATCTTAATGACACCTGTATTCATGCGACCGTCCCAAGGATACCCCCTGGAGCAATTACCGTCTTAGCGCAGTCAGATTTATGTGAGACCTCCAGCAGCGCAAGGTTAACCACTTATTCCTAAACGGTCACGTTTCGGTTTCTGCAGATCCCGAAAATCACCCAGATCTCGAGACATACCCCCATTCGATCGTGCTATATATGCACATTTAGGATCTGACTGTTAAAGATTTCGGGATCTACAGGCACCGAAACATGACCGCTTAGGAATAAGTGGTTAAATCTGATCTGCATCAAAGAAGAAACAGTGCTTCGGTAGAGCGACGAACAACGGTTCGGTGACAACGCGACTCCGCCGTTGACTGCGCGAGACCAGTAAAAACCAACGCCCTGGGTGGGACGACGTCGGCGTCTCGGCGATGGCGTTCTCAGCGCACTCGTTCTGAAGCGGCGGCTCGTCTTCTTTCGCGTTTGCGCGACTCCTTCCAGCCGCTTACCTACACTTAGTCGTCTCCCTGCCCAGCCGATGTAACGGCCGACATGCAATGGCCGAAAGACTCGTTCCTGCCGCTCAACCCGACTGGGTGGCCGCTGCGCCCAAACCAACTATCGTCTCAGCAACACCACAGTACTTTTGTACGACTCCTTGACCTTGGGAGACATTATGCACGCATGCACACGATTGAAGCTTGTTGAGGCGGGAATTTCTAACCGTCTTCGGCCGGCAGGGTGGTTACTGTGAGAGAAAAATACAGTTTCTCTGACACAAGCGCACTCGAGGTGGAATTGATAATCACCACGATACGGCAAACGTGTCCTTAGACAGCGACAGCCTTTGGCAGAGCAATGAAACACAACTGCAGTCGAAAGGAGCGCGTCGGCCGCCTCCCACGTGGCCTATGACAAGTCCATCGAGTTGTCATCGTTCGCAGGCGAAGAAGCCGGCGTCAGTTGTTGTTGTTGCTGTTCAACGCCCGCAGTATAGTCGTCGGCCAGCTCTTCAATGTTGAGGTCGCCAACGCCGCTGGGACTCGGCGCAGCAGCGGACCACAACCCTCGTCCCGAGAAATGCCTCAGGCGTCTCTTGGAGCCGAGGAAGGGCGGCGAGGGCGACAGTGACTCGTCGGCAGGACTGCCGGGAGTGGACACCCTCGGCGCCGACTGACTGACGGCAGCTTCATCTTCGTCGTCGTCGAACACTTCCACGATCTTCGGCAACACCTCGTGGCGGATGGCGTCCCCGGGCGGCTTCCACAACACCACTTGCATGTTGTTGGAAGGCCTGCAGGTGGAAACGAAGAGTACTGAAGGTCGCAGCACTGCAATGACGAGACAACGCAGGACATCCTGGAAGTCTAGGACCGACAGTCGACCAAAATCTGGGACTTCGTTCAAAATAACGATAAGCTACATACAATGAAAGAAGCCGTCCTGGCAACCACCCCGCTTACATGTGTCGCCCCACCAACTGCCCAACAAGACAGGCGCCGTTCAACACAACTCTTGAGCTCACTGTCTGATCCACGGCGAAAAGGCCGCCCTCTGGGCTCGCAGCAGTTGCTGTAGCTCCGGGCTGAGTTCCAGGTTGACTCCCTCCTTTCGGTGGACCTTCGCCTCGGGCGCGCCGTCGCCGTCCCCCTCTTCATCCATGTCGAGTAGAAGACTGCCGGCGTCCTCGTCATCCGATGTCGACAGCCTCCGAATAACAGTAACACAGTGAAATGGGTGGTATCGCCTAGTACTAGTCAATCCGTCGCGGACTCCTACCAACATCAACACGCACGAAGACGCACGTACCTGTCGTCAATCTCCGCCAGGCTCTCAGTCGGCCGCCGCATGAAGAACCAGTCCGACGACGTCTTGGGCAAGCTCTCCGACGATATGTGGAAGTTGCGCAGGCGCGCCGCCATCTTATCCTCCGTCAGACGGCGCTTTCGAGGAGGCGGACCTTCTTCAAGACCTTCACTGATCGACGCCGTGTTCTCATGCGAGGTCCCCTTGCGCGACGAGGAGGCCACTCGGCGCTTCTGAGGAGATGAATGAAAGCCAGTTCGACTATTTCTGCTGCCGGCCGTAGCAGCAGTGTCCAGAGTGGCGGCGGCACCCGCTACGGCTGCCCGAGTGGCGCCCATCGTCGTTCGATACGACGCCGAGGGGGTGGAGTGCGGGCAGAAACTGGAACCAGCCGAAGGCATCATTCAAGCGAAGTGGCCCGACCTCAACTTCCTTGTCTTCGCCAATTTCAATCGGCACACGTAGCGGCGATAATATGCGCGTACTTCAGTACAGTCTACGAGACCGAATTCCGCCCTGGGTGGGTCATCTCATATGTACCTCTGGATCTTGGTAGGTACGTACGTATATGCGAAGTTCCTGCAATTTGCAATTACAGTACTCCTTGTTCAGCTAACTGTCACAGAGTTGCCAGACCGCTGGAAAAAAGTTCTCCGTGCACTGCGGCATGGTCTTCACGGGCACACATCAAAATGTAGTTGGCGTCTTATAGCGAGGCGAGACTTCTACACGATGCTGCAGAAAGCGATCTGCCGCTAAAGTCTTACCAAGTGGGAAGGAGGAAGACCGAACGTTTATTCCGTTTATCAGGCAAGGGCTTGCCTGGAAAGGCAATTATCACTTGTTTGGTGATACCAAACAACTGTCGATCTTATGGCATTCAAATGCATCGATTCAACTCTCCAACATGTGGCAATTGTCGTGCAGCAGACTTCAAGGCGCTGCTCGTATTGCAGGGAACGTTCTCGGGTTTGGCATCATAATCTGAAAGTACGCCTTTCTTGCTTGTATGTAGGATATGTACATAGTTGCTACCACATTCTTGCGATGACTAACCTGTATATTCTTCGGTTTAATCCCTTTGACGAACGCTTGATAAATGATGTCGACAGTGCCGCCAACGACCGACAAGGCCAACATAACGATGGGTCCGATTAGGCCGGCGTCTGGGTATGCAACCGAGACACTGGCAGTGATGAACATGGCGATCTTGATCAACACTTGGACCAGATTGATCAGCTGCTTCAGCCACCACTTCCTCTCCGTCCTGAGGTCGAGCCAGAGCAGAAACTCCCGCAGGTTCTCCAGAGTGCTGGAGACGACAGCGAGGACGCCGATGGTGACGTTGGCCGCCGTCATTGGCAGAGTGTTCTTGTTCATGTACCGGCGAGAAGAGATCCCTGACGCCGCTGGAGGAGGCGACTCGGTCGGGTGGACGTTCTCGACAGTCAGCTCGTCCACCGTTTCAACAGCGGCATCTCGTAGAGGACTGCGATCAGTGGAGCGCCTCAGAGGGAAGGATGACTCCGGAGCATCAAAGTCGTCGACGACACCAGCAACGACGGCAAGTTGCTCCTTGACCGTGCGAATCATTTGTCGCTCATCCGCCGGCAACCGTAGGTCGCGATCGCATAGTAACCCCTCGATATCAACGCGACACTTGGTTACTTCTGGAATTATTGCTATTTGTTGCTTATATTGAATGGAGCGGGTTGGTTACCTGCCAATTGTGTTGAAACTCACTTTCAATGACTTCCTGCTTGTCCTCCAGGGTAGCGCGCTTTCTTTCCAGCTCGTACTTGAAGCAGAGCAGCCTTTCGTGCGCCCTTTCAGAGTTAGACCGCAGGGCCCTCAGGCGGTCAACATATTTTGTATGCGAACCGCCCATGATCAATTGTATTTTTACGTGCGTCAGCAGTGTGAGTTGTGCTTCCCTACGTAGCGAGATGTCGTGTCGTTGTGCGAGCTCCAATGTGCCGAGAGAGAACTGATAACCACAACGATGAACGTGAGCGTGACAAACATGGGTCGACGCGTTGGGTCGCAGCAGCACTGCTAATTGAAGTGGCCAGCTTATCCAATCGGGTAACTGAAATGTCGACAGAAAGTCGTAAGAAACGACGCAAATGATCGGACGCATTGAGTATTTCGTCAGCTTGCAACTGATGTGTAGATGTGTATGTGTGAACTCTATATGCACTGCCAACTTGCTAAGCCTGGTAACTGGAGAAACAAGACGACATATACGTTTCCTACAGTAGTCTCAAAATAGAGACCGTTAGGTTTGCTTGGTCATATCTCTGCAAGAAAATCTGACTCGCGCGGGGTAAGATCGGTCGCGAATTCTGGGAGAGGTAAGCCTCTTGCTGCGGGATGAAGAGCAGCGGAGCTTTCCACTCGAGTGGCGGCCAGCAGGGTAGTCAGTCGTCGTCGGTTATGACGCTGATGCGCTCCAAGTTGGTGGACGTGCGCGTGTCGACCATCGACGCTGATTTGGAGTTCAAGATCGATCAGAATGCCCTCGGGGTCGACCTTTTCAACTTGGTCTGGCGCACCATTGGCCTCAGGGAACCCTGGTACTTTGGCCTGCAGTTCCGCAACACTAAAGGCTACCCCTGCTGGATACAGATGGATCGCAAGGTCTGTCTGGCGGCCGACGAAGGTTCTACTACTGATACTGTTTATTTCCGACCGTATATCCACGCTGTTGTGCCGCAGGTGCTGAAGCACGACCTGCGCTCTGGCATCGCCGGCGAGGAGGGCCCTCTGCAGTTCTACTTCCTGGTCAAGTTCTACCCCGAGTCAGTGGAAGAGGAGCTGATACAGGACTTCACTCGACACCTCTTCTTCCTTCAAGTGAAGCAGTCCATTCTCTGCGGAGAAACGTACTGTCCTCCGGAGGCGTCCGTGCTTCTCGCGACCTTCGCCGTACAGGCGCAGGTAAGTGTATACGAGACTGCCCGCTATTTGGAAGCATCTGCTTTGACTTGGCTTGTTCAACCCGTCGACTAACCAGATCAGGTCTTCGGTTTCTTTCCTTCTAGTACGGCGACTGCGACGAGCTTGGCGAGCAGTTCAGCCGTCTGAATCTGGAGGAGCTCTTGCCAAGACGAGTGCTCGACCAGTACCAGATGACGGAGCAGATGTGGGAGGAGCGCATTCGCACATGGTGGAGGAATAACGGCGGCATGACCAGGTGCGTCGATCAGTTGGCTGTAGATGTCGATCATTTGGCGTCAGCCCTCGTTAGCGAAGCACGATTTCTTTCTTGAAATTCAGAGAAGACGCCGAGATCGAGTACCTGAAGATCGCCCAGGACTTGGACATGTCCGGCATTCACTTCTTCGACATCTACGTCGGTGGTTGAATCGAACAGATGCTCGATAGTCTCTGTCGATGTTCCACTTCCTCCTCTGCTTCAGAACAAGAAGAACAGCGAGCTGTCGTTGGGCGTGGCGCCTCAGGGCATCAACATCTACGAGCGGTCGAACAAGCTGGTGCCCAAGACCTCCTTCCGGTGGAGCGAGATCAAGAACATCTCCTTCAAAGACAAGAAGGTTGTTGTTGACCGTCGTGCGTCGCTCCTTCCCTCCTTCCGCGCCTATATACCAGGTTGATTGCGAGTGATTGGTTCTTTAGTTCACGATCAAGACGATGGATTTGTCGACGACGGCCTTCTGCTCTTCCGACATGGCTGTCAACTACAATGTGAGTTCCGTCGGTGCCACTGAGTCTATGAAGCAGCGCTATTAGTATCCACCATAGGTGCGAATGGGGGGGGGGGGGGGGGGGGGGGGGGGGGGTTACCCCCCCCCCCCCCCCTAGCCTTGGCCATCCGGACGGGAATTCCGGATACCCCCCCCCCCCCCTAGAAATTTTCGCCGGACCCCCCCCCCCCCCCCTACCCAGAGGAAGCCGGAAAAATTAAGGAAATTTTCCCAAAATCAGTCCAAAATTGGTCAAAATTTTCGCCTGCGGCGCTATTTTTGCGTAGTTTTGGCCATTTTCTATGAATTTCGCATCAAAATAGAGCAAAAATAGCTAATTTTTGGCACTTTTTTGGTACATTTGCCTACCCCCCCCCCCATTTTGAGCCGATCAGGAAGCGGATTCCTGATCCGGAGACCCCCCCCCCCCCCAAAACCCCAAAGACCCCCCCCCTGGCCCAATTCTGGATCGCACCTATGGTATCCACCTCGAACCATGGGCGCCACGTCACGTCGTGGGTCGACCATAGAATGAGAGTGGCAGAGAATGGGCAAGAACAGGCGTTTCCTTTCGAGATCTCGCTGCTTGAGAGGAGTCAACGCTTGCCGACAGACGGCCAAGTTGGTGTTTCTTGTTATTCTCAGATTCTTGACCTGTGCATCGGCACGCACAGTCTGTACCTGCGGAGGCGACAGCCCGACTCGCTCGAGGTCCAACAGATGAAAGTGCAGGCCAGAGAGGAGAGGGCGAGGCGCCAGGTACGCTCTGGGACACGCTTGACGCCTGCGCTTCGAAGTCCAAGCCGCTTTGGTTCCTTTGCAGGCGACGCAGCAGCGGCTGGAGTCGCTGAAGCGCGAGAAGGGCCAGCTGGAGATGGAGCGGGGCCTTCTGAAGGAGGAGGTGGCGCGTCTGCAGCAGCAGTTGTCGCTGACCAACGACGCCATGCACGCGACTAAGGAGACGGCAGACCTTCTGGCCGAGAAGGCGCGCGTCTCGGAGGAGGAAGCACTCTGTCTGGCCAAGAGGGCGTCCGAGGCAGAGGCGGCCGTCCAGCGCATCAAGATCAACGCCATCAAGGTTGGTTGGTGGTGATCGAACGTCCTCCAGCGAAGTGTGGCTCGCCGATTCGAACCGTCACAATATTTTTTAGACGGAGGAGGCCAAGATCGTGATGGAGCGGAAGGCTCGCGAGGCCGAACTGATCGCCAATCGAGTTCTGGAGGAGTCAGATCGCAGGTTGGTTGCCTGCTCCGTCTTGTCACTGGTGGGAGTTCCGCGAAGTTCGACTGGCTCTACAGAGTCAAGGAAGCTGAGCGCCTGAAGACGGACCTGCTGCTGGCCCGGCAAGCGGAGAAGGCGGCCAAAGATCAACTCTGGGATATTGCCGGGGTCCGTCGTCTTCCGTCGCTGTCGCGTTTGCCTGATCGAATCCTGTCGTTGTTTGCAGGTGGACAGTCTGGTGGGTAGTGCGTCGCACGGCTCGGACCACTTCTACCAGGCCTCTGCAAGCGGCGGCGCCCATCGCGGCTCGAGCGTCCCTTCTTCGCGTCCCGCCCTCTTGTCGTCGGCCGCGGGTCGCGCCCAGTTTCTGGCGGCGCCTCCCGACCCCTCGATGAAGGAGCCGACGACGACGGCCACAGACATCCGGTCGTTGACAGACGAGATCGAGAAGGAGAGGTGGCTTGCAACTCTCAACAGTGGCGCCTCTCATGCATGCGACTGATTGTGTGTCTGTTGGCAGGCTGGAGTACCAGCTGAAGAGTCGGAGTCTGCAGCAGCAGCTGAGCGAGCTGCGCTCCGAGATCGAAGGTCTCAAGATGGAGGACCGGCAGACGGCCGCCGACCGAATACACCACGAGAACCTCCAGCTGGGGGAGGACAAGTATTCCACGCTGCGCAAGGTCGCTACCAGTATTCACCTCTCTAGGTTGCGCTCGGCATTGGAGAGAAGAAGGAAGCCTACGCTAGCAACTTTGTAATGCATTACTTAGGAGAAGACGGGAGGTGCTGGTGGTAGCAGAGTTGAGGAAGTTGGTGACGAGCCCCTGCGGTTCGTCGTTCATAATCGGACAGTGAGCGTGCATACAATTTGAGCATTCGCTGAGTTCTTGCTCTGCGGTGTGTAGTGTAGAGTAGAGATAGAGAAAAGGGTTAGAGTAGTTGCTGCGCGTGTCCCAAGTCGATGTTGTAACACGTGTGCGTGCAGTGGTGTGGCTTCATCATTTTCATTTCTGTCGCCGCAGCTAGAACACCCTAAGGAATCCGAAGTACCGTAGTCGACTAGCCCATTCTTCAGACGGGCGCGGGCAGCGCCACCGCTCGAATCCAGCTGTTCGATGGACTGTGATTGGACAACGGGGAACGACGGCGTCTAATGGTTGCTACTTCAACGTGCTATCGCGCTTCCACCGCAAGTGCTACTTCATTCAAGACGTCGACCCAGCCGCTCCGTGATGATTGGCAGCGGCACTTCCCTTGCACCGTAGCTCTTTTGATCAACTTTGTGCCTTTTGCGGTTACCGTCTGCCGATTGCGAATCTCCCATCTTATTATTTGTGCCTTCCTGGTAGAATCGTCCGCGAGCTCACTGAGAATATATCCGCATCTGCCTGCGCTGTGTTTGTTAACCATCGTTGTTAACCAATTGCCATGATTCTATATTCGCCACTGTTCATATCATAAATGTTACGGTACGTGTGTAGTGTATCGATCGTTGGAATAAACGGTTCGGAGGCCAAAGGGTAATTGGCGTATAACTTGTCTCGGACGTCTGAAACTTTGGATTTTCTTCTGGGGTGTGTTCGCTTGTGGTTGTTGCTTTATTGCGAGCTCAACAATAAGCTTGACGTGAGGCGACATGCGAAGTTCGACTGCGAAGTCGTCGCCTTCGAAGGCGGCTTCTGCCAAGCAGTCGGCGGAGGCGTCGAGGAAGCGCGAGCCGAAGCCCGTACCGCTGTCCAAGATTTCACTGAAGGTGAGAGTTGTTTGTGGGTGGCATCTGTGGGTTGGTCAACCGAAGTCCGGTCCTTCCACTAATAAGGAGTTCTACGCCATCGAAGACAAGTGCGCCACTGCGGCCGGCGCTGAGGCAGACGAGCGGGAGTTCAGCGACCGCTGCGCCCAACTGAAGCTGCTCCTGACGCAGTTCGGCCGAGCCAAAACGGTACATTACGTTGTATACAGTGTGAAGTTAGACTCAGATTGATTGGTGGTGTGTGGTAACTGTGGCGCAACCGGAATGGGGGGCGTTGCAGCAGCCGGACCGCGAGGAGCTGACGTCGCAGATCTAGCCTCTCTTCCTGCTTCTACGACGGGGCAACAGGCTGGCCCACTTCCGCAACAAGAAAGCTAGACAGGAAGTCACTTCCGTGCGTCCCTTTCCCTGCATAGTACTGGGGAAAATGACGGGTCACATATAAAACGGGACACGTCACATATAAATCGGTACTTCCACACATATTCTGGAACTTGCGCATATAAGCGGCACTTCCATATAAATCGGTACTTGCA
>JASAMZ010004295.1:0-29988 GCA_030248115.1 Linhomoeus sp. GSCO2_2 | reverse complement strand
AAAATTCCATAAATTGGCACAAATAGAACGTCATTTATTGACGAATGTGAATGCAGAAATGGATAGGTCGTACGCTAATAAGAATTCGTGACATGGTCTTACAGCTTCGAACAATTGTAAATTAGGGATATTTACAATTAAAATACGAAAATGTCGAAAATCGGTATTTTCGCCCGATGAACTAGCGACGAAATTCTTCAGAAATGGCAAGCGCATAGACAACGGATAATCAGTATAACAAGAGAAAATTCTTGCTAACGTTAAATTTGATAGAAATTTTCAAAATTTCGATAGAAATGCCAAAATTCCATAATTGCCAAGACTGTTGTTGTTCACTGATGAATGTCAACGCAGAAATACGTACAAATCAAACGGAATTCTTGGTAGAGAACGACTGCACCAACATTTGGCAAGTTTTTTTGTTGGATGTGGCGTATTCACGCAGGTATGAAACTTCAGATGAACGGCGTCGTATCATGCCGATAACATATAGCGAATGCGGCGATATCACTGAGCTTTAGATCAGCTGTACAGATTACCGTATCGTGTGAATAGCTGCACTTTTTTTGCGGCACACGTTCTCAAGATACCTTCTCTAGATACGGCTAATGGTGTGTGTAAAGTTCACTATACTGTTCACCAAAGTTTGGCAGACACATTGTTTTGGTTGAACTTTTTACACACACAGCTTGTTTCGCCGCGCCTCAGCGCGGCGAGGTGTATATATACGGATGACAATGTCTGTGTGTGTGTGTGTGCGTGTTTCCGTCGCACCGAAGTAAACGATATGACATATGTGGTCAAGTAGAGTCGAGGCCACTGAGTACGGATCCGATGCCCGTTTCTGTTGCTAATTTCGCATTTTCGAGATATTTACAATTAAAATATGAAAATGTCGAAAATCGACTTTTTCGCCTGATGAGGTAGCGGCGAAATTTCTTCAGAAATGGAAAGAGCATGGGCCGCGGATAATTTGTAACACAAAAGAAATTTTTTGCAAATGTGGAATTTCATAGAAATACGCAATTAATTGTCAAAATTTCATAAATTGACAAAAATAGAACGTCGTCTATTGACAAATGTGAATGCAGAAATTGAAAGGTCGTAAGGTAATAAGCATTTGTGACATAGTTTTTCAGTTTTGAAACATCGCAATTTGGAGATATTTACAATTAAAATATGAAAATGTCGAAAATCGACTTTTTCGCCTGATGAGCTAGCGGCGAAATTTCTTCAGAAATGGAAAAAGCATAGGCCGTGGACAATTCGTAACACAAAAGAAATTTTTTTCAAATGTGTAATTTCATAGAAATACGCAATTGTTTGTCGAAATATCAGAAATTGACAAAAATAGAACGTCGTTTATTGACTAATGTGAACGCAGAAATGGAAAGGTCGTATGCCAGTGAGAATTTGTGACATAGTTTTTTAGTTTTGAAATATTGCAATTTAGAGATATTTACAATTAAAATATGCAAATGTCTAAAATCGACTTTGTCGCCTGATGAGCTAGCGTCGAAATTTCTTTAGAAATGGAAAGAGCATAGATTACGGATAATTTGTAACACAAACAAAATTGTTTGCAATTGTGGAATTTAATAGAAATGCGCCACAATTTGCCAAAATTCCACAAATTGACAAAAGCGTCATAACGCAGAAATATGTACACCAAACGAAATTCCTGGTAGAGAACGACTGCACCAAGCAGTTGGCAAGTTTTTTGTTCGATGTGGTGTATTCCCAAGGGTATAAAACTTCAGATGAACGGCGTCGTATCATGCCGATACCAGATAGCGAACGCGGCGATATCACTGAGCTTCAGATCAGTTGTACAGACAACCGTATCGCGGTAATAGCTGCACTTGAATTGTGGTACGCGTTTTCAAGATACCTTCTCTAGATACGGCTAATTATGCGAATGAAATTCACTATACTGTTCACCAAGATTTGACAGACACAAAGTATAGGTTGAACTTTTTACACACACAGCTTGTTCCGCTTATAAGCCCATGGGCTTATACGTGGTTTTGGCACCTTCGCCAGAGTAAAACTGGCGACACATATAAGCCCAGGGCTAATACGTGGCAGTCGACTTTCAGGGTGGGTCCTTATCTGTCCTATGGCAGAAATAAATTAGCATGAATTGTGCAGTTGCATTGGACTATTTGAGGCATATTTGTTAGTCAGTAGTTAAATCAACCTGCAAATTGGCAGTTTTACTACCATTTGGAGTTCATTTCTCACTATTTTGACGCCAATGGCAGTAAAATTAGGTAAATATTGGCAACACTCCCACCAAAGTTTGGACACCACGTATAAGCCCATAGGCTTATATGTGGCAGTCAAAACAACGTATAAGCCCGTGGGCTTATAAGTGGATGGGCTTATATGCGGAACAAGCTGTTTTAAAAAAGTTGAGTTGTTTTATTAATACAGAGTGGTTTGTGAGTCTTTTAAAGTGGAAGAGTAAAAGAGTGGATACTTTTGTAAAGTATTTCGAAGCTTTTCCGATATGACGCGCGCCCGCCCGGAGTCCACTATTCATGCGCTACTTCTGACACGCTCCTTTCTGAGAGGTTCTTGCAGGGCAACATTGGGATCGCCCGGGATTAATTTTTTGAGCAAGGCACACGCATTTCTGAGCGGTTGTTGCAAGGCAACATTGGGATCGCCCGGGATTAATTTTTTTAGCAGACAAAGTTGTTCGTAAGACAAGGGTTTAAAAAACAAAAGTATTTCTTTAGGAATGACCGTTCAACAACTGCCTCCACGTAAGCTTTCAAACGGTCGAACGAATGCCGCTCTACAACGTAAGACAAGCGAGTTAGGGCCCATTTGCTGTTTGAACCTTTGGGTTATTGTAGCTCGCGATATTCAAACTTTTGAGTTTCGACCAATAGAAGAACAAATGATCAGTGAGTCAAGAGCTATCCAGCAACTCAAGATCGTCTCTCTACGACGCACGCTGAGCGAGTTAGAGCGATTTCTATGCTAAAACGCAAGAATGTCGCTTTTCGTGGTGCGTGTTTGCGTAATTAACAAATTTTTTACGCCAAGTGAAAGAGCACGTCGAGACCTTTTAGTTGACCTATCGCACGCCGCTCTACGACGTAAGACGAGCGTGTTAGAGCCGTTTTGCGTCTTGAACACTCGGGTTACTGTAGCGCGCGCAATTCAAACTTTTGAATTTCGAGTTCTCTTAACGGAATTATCAGTGTGCCGAAACCTATTCAACGAACTCAAGATCGTCTATCTATGACGGAAGACGAGCGAGTTAGACAAATTTCGCGTTTTAAACCTTTGGGTTACTGTAGCTCCCAAAATTCAAACTTTTGAGTTTCGACCAATAGAAGAACACATGATCAGTGAGTCGAGAGCTATCCAACAAACCCAAGATCGTGTCCCTACGACGCACGCTGAGCGAGTTAGAGCGATTTTTGCCTTAGAAACGCGAGAATGTCGCTTTTCGTGTTGCGTGTTTGCGTAATTAAGAAAAGTTGTAAAGCCAAACGAAAGAGCACGTCGAGACCTTTTAGTTGACCTATCGTGCGCCGCTCTACGACGTAAGACGAGCGAGTTAGAGCCGTTTTGCGTTTAGATCTTCGGGTTACTGTAACTCGCGAAATTCAAACTTTTGAATTTCGAAACCTCTTAGCGCAATTCTCAGTGAGGCTAGAGCTATCCATAAAGCCCAAGATCGCCTTCCTACGACTTTCCAACTCCGAGATATGAGAGCGTTACGCACGCACGAACGAACGAACGAACGGACGAAGAGCTCTCGTAGGGGTTCGCCTTTACTTAACTTCGTAGGTGTCGCCCATCGTGCCGCAGTTTTGCTTTGCATGCACTGCTGAAGCTTTGGATTGTGAAGTTGTGATGGTGATCACTCGATGAGGCCATGAAGACAACTCGATAACTGGCAATCATTCTAATGTCTGTCTACATGTACGTGGTGGTGCACAGGAAAACTGTAGACAAGCGAGAAATCAGTTGAACTGAAGCAAAGCCAACTTATTGTGACAGAGTGGCAAGAAAAAGTTACACAAGAGGTTTCCGGGCATGGGGACCGACTTCATTGCCTATCAGGGTGACCAATAGAAACTCATTTTAGTTTCAGTTGCAGTTTCAGTTAAAATTATGGTGCTGGCTGAGTTTCAGTTTCAGTTTCAGTTATGAAATCCGCGCGAGTTTCGATTCAGTAACTGAAACTGAGTTTCAGTTTTATTGAAGGTTCAGAAAGTCACAAGGAATTGCTCAAGATCATTCTTGTGGGATAACATTTAGTGGACAAAGAAGCGACTTCTAAGCTTCGGATGGCATCCTTGCATATTTGGATTTAAATATGAACAAAATATCTACACATGTATAAAAATTTGGCTAGAATTTTATGAAAATCTGCTTTTTTTATTTTTATTTAGTTACTGTTTGTTGGTTTAGTTTAGTTTTGGTTCGGTTTCGGTTTGGTTTTGGGTTAGTTTTGGTTTTGTTATTGTAGTTGATGTAGATGAAGTTTCTGTTTGTGTCTGTTTGCGGTCTCTTTTTGTTGTTTTTGGCTGACCTCAATTTCATTTTTCTCTTTTCTTGTAATGTGGTGTGCTGCTCTTCTTTTCTTCTGTTTTGTTTTTTTTTCTTTCTGTGTGTTTCCCCCCCCCTCTCGCCGCCCGGGGAGGGAGCGGTCCTTCCCCGCGGGTATTACCCTGCGCTTTGTTTGGTTTTTTGTTTTGTTTTGGTGTCTCCCCCTTTCCTTCCGGGGGTTTGCGGCGGCTCTCTTATGCTTTTGGTGCAATGTGTAAATTTTATTTTCGCCTCCCAAAAGATATTTTGTGTGGTGCTGTTTCCCGTCGGTGGGGGGGGGTGATCTCTCTCCTTGCCGCTGGTTGCGGTGTGCCCCTGCGGGAGGGGGGGGGTACCCACCGGGTGGGCCGCGGGGGGGGGGCGGGCAGGAGCAGCAGCAGCAGGGGGGGGGGGGGGGGGGGGGGGGCGGGCGGGGACCCCCTGAGGCGCGGCGGCCGCCGCCGGCTCCTCCTCTGTCTAGGGGTGTGTGCGTGCCCCCCCCCAGCAGGGGGGGGGCGCCGGGGAGGCCGCCGGGCCGGTCGACAGGCCGACACTCCGTCTGGTTGTTGTTGTTGTCGTTGTCGTTGTCGTTGTTGTTGTTGTTGTTGTTGTTGTCGTTGTCGTTGTTGTTGTTGTTGTTGTGGTTGTGGTTGTGGTTGTTGTTGTCGTTGTCGTTGTTGTTGGTGTTGTTGTTGTTGTCGTTGTCGTTGTTGTTGTTGTTGTTGTCGTTGTCGTTGTCGTTGTTGTTGTTGTTGTTGTTGTCGTTGCTGTTGTTGTTGTTGTCGTTGTTGTTGTTGTTGTTGTTGTCGTTGTTGTTGTTGTCGTTGTTGTTGTTGTTGTTGTCGTTGTTGTCGTCGTCGTCGTCGTCGTCGTCGTCGTCGTCGTCGTTGTTGTTGTTGTTGTTGTTGTTGTTGTTGTTGTTGTTGTTGTAAGCATGGCACCATTAGGATGCCATGCGTAGGTGCATACTTCACATTCCAGTATCTCGGTATAAGTAGTCTGCCGTTTGTTAGCCAGTTAGCTTATTCTTAGCTGTGGTTAGAATAAACACCCATTCGGACCATTGCTGGGAGCAGCGCCTATCCGTGAGTCTCTTGTCTGTGTCTTGAGCTTATGGGGTTTCACGTTGATAGAGCTTACTGGTGGGGGGTTGTGCTGGCTTGTTAGGCCTGAGCCCGCATTAATCCTAGTGGTGTAGTTGGGAAGTCTATCGCGTACCAAACGCGTCCCGGGCTTGGCCGTCAACGGGCCTGACTACAACTGGTGCGTTGACCGGGAACGCTAGTACCGTTCGGGAACGGTTCCTGGGAAACGTAGTAGTTGGAAGGTCTGTTGGCGTTTGAGCGTAAGGGTGGAAGTGCGGCGATAGGCGGCTGGTGGGAATCTCTTTCCTGTGGGTGTGAGTGTTGATCACGATGGAGGGTCAGCAGTCAGGAAAGAAGCCGGTGTCCCTCGCTAAGAGACGGACGACGGATGAGATTCTGGTCGATGAGAATGTCGACTACGGTTGGGTGGATCCTTCGGTTCTGGCGGTGAGACAGCAGGTTCCGGAAGAGAAGAAGGTTTCCCAGAAGCTGAATCTGGACGAGAGCGGGCAGGCGCATAGGGCGGAAGACGGCGATCTCGAGGATAGTGATAGGGACAGTGTTTCTTCTGAGCGTGTGGCGGATAGGTCGATTTCTCAGGAACCGGCTCCTCAGATTGTGTCCATGTTTGCGGAGTTGCAGCGTCAGCAGCAGGAAGCTCAGGCAGAGGTGCAGTTGGCGATGCAGAAACAGCAGCAGGAGATGTTGCAGCTGGTACTGGAGCGGCAGGAGCGTGAAGCTGAGCGGAGAGAACAGCTGCAGCGGGAAGAGGCTGAGAGGAAGGAACGTGAGGCTGAGCGGAAGGAGCAGGCGCAGCGTGAGCGAGAGCGCGAGGAACGGACGGCTAGAGATTTGGCGCAGCGGGAATTGGTGCAGCAGATGATGGCCGATAGAGATAGGGATCGGGAACAGATGGTGGCTGAGAGAGAAGAATCGCGCCGTCAGATGGAGGCGGTTCTCAATCACTCGCGGGCGCCGCCTGATTCGGCGGGTCCTTTCTCTTCTACAGTTATCGCCGCTGATGGCTTGAACGGGTTGGGTACGGTATTGAATACGCTGGCATATACCAGGCCGGGTTTGGCTAAGTTCGCGGGTCTAGATAGGGACAATTTCGCCGACTGGTTCGTCGAGTTTGGAATCGCTGTCGAGAATTATCCGCAGGCAGTCAAACGGAAGTACCTGTTAGAGTTGTTGACGGGTGACGCCTTGAAGTTCTTCATGTCCATGTCGGAGGAAGTGAAGGTCGATTATCAGCAGGTCGTCGATCGATTGACTACCAACTTCGCCGATAGGAGAACGAGAACGGTCAAGATGGCGTCGCTTTGGGGCAAGCGTCAGCAGAACTACCAGTCGGTGTACCAGTGGCGTTCGATCATGGAGCGGGAGTTCCGGACCGCTGAAAGTGCCATAGTGGTGCCAGAGACAGAGGCTCTTGTGTGTCCTTGCGGTCAGATCTGCCATCGGGAAAATGCCAAGAATAAGGCTCGCTACGAATCTTGTCAGGCGTTTGTCGTTCATCAGTCGCTTCTTCCAGCAAATCAGGCCTTCCTCGAAGATAATGAGTGGACGGTCGATGGTGTCTTTGCCGCCGCTGCCAAGAAGGAGAGCGAGCGTGAGATGGAGCAGCAGGCTGCTAAGTCGAGTTCTGAGAGGGCGCCGAGAGGTCAGCAAAAGACTTCTGGACAGCCGCAGCAGAATGCGCCAGCAGGGCCAGTGTTTCAACCGCCGCCTCCTGAAGAAGCGCGTCATGACAGGATCGGGAATCGTCCTTTGTATCGTGGTTCCGAGTCCGCTCGCGAGTGTTTCCGCTGTCGTCAGAAAGGACACGTTGCGGCTGAGTGTCAGAATCGGGTGTGCACTTTCTGTCGTGATAAGGGCTACACGCCGTTTCTTGGTCACACAGACGACCGTTGCTTCAAACAAGATGCGATCAGGGCGCAGAGGCCTCCCAATCAGCAGTCTCATCCGCCGGCTAGTGAGCAGAACATGCAGTCGTCGCGTAGGGTGAATGAACCGCCTCAGACATTCGCCTCTCATCCGCAGGTTCCATCTGAACAAGCTTCGTCTTCGCAGGGAGTCGAGTCTCAACCGCCGCCAATGACGCAGGCCGGTTTTCCTCAGGAATGGGCGGGAAAGGCGTTCGCCATGTCGGCTAGGGATTTGTCGTCCTATGAGTTGTGCCAGCTCTCGAAGCAGGAGGACCAGAAGTCGAAATTGATTCCTGCGACGGATTTCCTCTTTGACGATTTGCCGCAAGTCGCGCCCGATTTGAAGCGCCGATTCAAGAATGGGCAGATGAAGAGTCAGGTTGCCGTCCTCGATTCAGGCGCAACCACGACCACTGTCAGCCCTCGAGTCGTTGAGACTTTGCTTCAGAATGGCAGCGCTGATTTGATCGCGCAGGATCAGAACTTCCCGTTGACTGGTATCGATGGCTCCACTTTCTCGAGCACGGGTTCAGTGAAGCTGAAGGGTGTCTATTGCTCGCGTGAAAACGAAGCGATTCCGTTCGAAGTGACGGCGCCAGTTAGCTTCAATCTTCCTGTCGATATCTTGATAGGCAACGACCTGATGGAGAAAGTCGGCATTGGGCTCTCGAATAGCCAGGGGAAGGTGTTTCCGTCTGCCACTGTGCCTTCATCCTTTGACGCGAATGAGTCAGCTAGCGTTGGTCAGCCAGTTAGGGCTCGGGGTTCCAGGAATTGGAGGAGACAGAGGGAGCGCTCGTCCGATAGAGGCTACTGTAGGGATCGTCCTCGCCGTTTTCCTGCCTGGCAGCGCAGACCGAGTTGGAGCTGGAATCAGACCTTGGGTCAGAACCCATCGAATTGGAGCTGGAGAACGCAGCCGCTGATGTCGGATCAGAACGTGGACAGGTTGCGGAACAAGTTTTGGGGGCGTTGTCAGATGCCACACTCAGGTTCTCACTGGTCCCAGTTCAGAACAGATACTCGCGCGTTTCCGGAGTCCGATTACGGTTCTTATAGAGTGTTCTGATTCGCTCATGTCGCCTGTAGGGGTAGTGTGTGCTTGTGGATAGCGCTTATGTCCTGGGTACATGCGCTTCGTCATCTGTCCTGGGAACAGATTGGACGTGTTTCTCCCTTGTCCTGGGTACAAGGTCGAGCGTTTGAGGTGCTTGAAGGCTTACTTGAGCTTGCGAGTACTTGGGTGCTTAGCTTGGCTGTCCTGAGAACAGTCGCTTTCTTCTTGAAAGAGGGGAGAGAGTGAGGTGACAAGCACTTTGAGCTGATAGGCTTGAGAGCTGAGAATGCGATGTCGCGCGATGCACGCTTGGCAGTATTGAGGTGATAGGCGGAGTTCGATTCGCTTGTCCTTCGATCACTAGAAGTGGGCGTC
This sequence comes from Linhomoeus sp. GSCO2_2, assembly GCA_030248115.1. Classification (NCBI taxonomy): domain Eukaryota; kingdom Metazoa; phylum Nematoda; class Chromadorea; order Monhysterida; family Linhomoeidae; genus Linhomoeus; species Linhomoeus sp. GSCO2_2. The sequence goes on along the minus strand of JASAMZ010004295.1, from coordinate 20,989 downwards.
GCGTTTGTGTCTAATACTTCTCGTGTGAGGTTTAAGGTTTCGTCAGCTGGTCGGTCAAGCGGTTCGTTCAAGGTCGATCAAGTCTTCCGGTCGTTCAAGCCAGTCTTCCGGTCGTTCAAGATCGTCCGGTTCGATCAAGTCTTCTGGTCGTCCAAGTTCGTCCAGTACGATCAAGTTCGATCAAGACATCTGGTCGTTCAAGGTCGCGTCTGGTCGCTCAAGTTCGCCCAGTTCTACGCGTTCGAGGAAATTAGTGATCGTGATCAGTGATACATGATCGTAGGTTCTAAGCATTAGCGTCACGGCTCATTTGTTTGAATGGGGCGTGTAAGCATGGCACCATTAGGATGCCATGCGTAGGTGCATACTTCACATTCCATAGGCTCAGTATAAGTAGTCTGCCGTTTGTTAGCCAGTTAGCTTATTCTTAGCTGTGGTTAGAATAAACACCCATTCGGACCATTGCTGGGAGCAGCGCCTATCCGTGAGTCTCTTGACTGTATCTTATACTTGATAGAGCTTACTGAGGTACGATACGTGTAGTTGGGAAGCCTATCGCGTACCAAACGCGTCCCGGGCTTGGCCGTCAACGGGCCTGACTACATTGTTGTCGTTGTTGTTGTTGTTGTTGTTGTTGTTGTTGTTGTTGTTGTTGTTGTTGTTGTTGTTGTTGTTGTTGTTGTTGTTGTTGTTGTTGTTGTTGTCGTTGTTGTTGTCGTTGTTGTTGTTGTTGTCGTTGTTGTCGTCGTTGTTGTTGTTGTTGTTGTTGTATAGCGCGACCACCAACTTCAGAGCGCGCCCAGAAGTCGGTCACCGGTCGCGTTAAGCCTAAGCTTCGATCCGCCAGACTGACTCTTGTGGACTGTGAGCGCAGGGCGAGCCTAAGCATAGCCTGATTTCAAAGGAAACCTTGGATGGAGGCATCGAGAAATTTCACGGTGCAAAGAAAGATCCACAGACGAGATTGTTGGCCCTGTCGATCCATGCACACCGTGATTAGACAATTGCCGTGCTCAGAGCATTGGGGGCACTCTTTCAGAATGTTGGGTTAGTTCATTCTTCAGAACTTGAAGGTACTCATTCAGATATAGCCGTTCTGACTCCTATTCTGATCCGATTCTGTGAATGCACTTGGGCGCATTAAGGATCGTTCGCACACGATGCAGCAGCAATTTGTGCTAAAATAAGAGTGGGTGCACCTACACGACGTGCATGTACTGTAGCTCACTCGTCGCGCAGTTTCATAATCACAATTCAATAGTGGACCGTGGCAAAATCACTCCTTCCTCTGGGCAGTCTGACGTCGATGATATCCCATTGGTTGGTGGAGGGATGCCAGCGCTCGATGGAGTCGAGAAATCCGTCCTCTTCGTTCCATCCCCCAATGGCATAGAGTGCCCCACGCCACTCGACAAGACAGTGACTACTCCTCTTGACTTTCATTGGGGGGAATGGGGACCACTCGTCCCTCTCCATAGAGTACTGCTCGCAGGAAGAGAGAGTGGATACGATGCCATTCACTCTGGTCTCACCGCCACAGACTACAATTGTGGAAGAGCCGTCACTGAGGGAGAGGACGGCCGCGCGCGGTAGTTGCCTGGAAGTGTGCATCGGAGTGAGTCGACTCTACTGCCACGTGGACGCCTCCAGACGCTGCAGATGGGAAACGAGCTCCCATTCGTCCATTCCACCAATGACGTAGAGAGCGTTGTTGTGGGAGACGGCTACAGCCGTACGTATAGGCGTCGGCATTGGAGACGTCTCTACGGGCAGCCAGCGGTCAGTGACGGTGGAGGGCGAGTAGCGCTCGCATTTGTCCCCCAGGCAGACGACGAATTGACCGCCTGAATTGTTTGAGACGAACATGGCACATATACATATAGCTGTACACTTTGTCTATTCACCTACTAACACTTCACGCTGTGTATTGTAGGCGTAGCACAGTGGCCCAAATGGTTTCAAGAATTAGCTTACCGCCGCCCAAAAATTGTTGTCGGCTGAACAAACTAACACATGGCATGGCAGGTTTCATCGGGTTGAGCGCGTCAGCGCTCAACCCAATTTGTTCGGCCGGAGGCCAGTGCGCCCCCGGGGACTAGGGGTTAGTGCTACGTCATTTTGGTAGACTTAACCGATCGGGCTGAAAGTTTCGCCAAAGATGTTCATAGTAACAAGAAGTATTGTGCTAAAATTTTAGCCGAATCGGTTCAGTGGTTCCCGAGATATTAAACAAAAACTGTCGAAAAATTCAGCAATCTCCGGCTAATTGCCATGTTTTCGGCCTCGTTCTCGGGAACAGTAGTAGGTAGGAGAGCGGTTGATGGCTCGTTAGAACCGCCCACTAACCGCATTTATTATGTTAAAAAATCACAGAGATCGGTTGAGTATTGCGGTCGTAGGCCCCGATTAAAAAAATGGCCGAAATTTTGGCCATTTTTTCGCCGCGCCTCAGCGCGGCGAGGTGTATATATACGGATGACAATGTGTGTGTGTGTGTGTGTGTGTGTCTGTCTGTCTGTCTGTCTGTCTGTCTGTGTTTCCGTCGCACCGAAGTAAAGTCAGTGACATATGTGGTCAAGTAGAGTCGATGTCGCTGAGTACGGATCCGATGTCCGTTTCTGTTGCTAATTTCGCATTTTCGAGATATTCGCAATTAAAATTCGAAAATGTCGAAAATCGACTTTTTCGTCTGATGCGCTAGCCGCGAAAATTCTTCAGAAATGGAAGGAGCATGGACCGCTGATAATTTGTAACACAAAAGAAATTTTTTGCAAATGTGGAATTTAATAGAAATACGCGATTATTTGTCAAAATTGCATAAATTGACTAAAATACAACGTCATTTATTGACGAATGTGAATGCAGAAATGGAAAGGCCGTATGCCAATAAGGATTTGTGACAAAGTTTTGCAGTTTTTAAAAATTGCAATTTTGAGATATTTTCAATCAAAATATGAAAATGTCGAAAATTGACTTTTTCACCTGATGATATAGCGGCGAAATTTCTTCAGAAAAGGAAAGAGTATAGACTGCGGATAATTTGTAACGCAAGAGAATTTCTTTGCAAATATGAAATTTAATAGAAATACGTGATTATTTTTCAAAATTCTATAAATCAACAAAATAGAACGTCGTTTTTTGACGAATTTGAATGCAGAAATGGTAAGGCCGTATACCAATAAGAATTTGTGACATGGTTTTACAGTTTTAATAAATTCCAATTTCGAGATATTTAGAATTAAAATTAAAAAAATGTCAAAATCCAGATTTTCGTCTGATGGCCAGAACAGCTGTTTATTGATGAATGCGCACTCGGAAACAGAAATGCGTACGCTGAACACAGGAATTCGCTCGCACCAAACTTTTGGCAAGTTTTTTTGTTGGATGTGACGTTTTCACACAGGTAGGAAACATGAGATAAACGGCGTCGTATCATGCCGATAACATATAGCGAACGCGGCGATATCCCTGAGCTTCAGATCAGCTGTACAGACAACCGTATCGTGGGGATAGCTGCACTTGGCATTAAGGTACACATTCTCAAGACACTTTCACCAGATGCGGCTAACGATGTGTACAAAGTTCACTATACTGTTCACCAAAATTTGACAGACACAAAGTATAGGTTGAACTTTTTACACACACAGCTTGTTTCGCCGCGCCTCAGCGCGGCGAGGTGTATATATACGGATGACAATGTGTGTGTGTGTGTCTGTCTGTCTGTGTTTCCGTCGCACCGAAGTTAGATATGTGGCATATGTGGTCAAGTAGAGTCGATGTCGCTGAGTACGGATCCGATGTCCGTTTCTGTTGCTAATTTCGCATTTTCGAGATATTCGCAATTAAAATTCGAAAATGTCGAAAATCGACTTTTTCGTCTGATGCGCTAGCCCCGAAATTTCTTCAGAAATGGAAGGAGCGTAGACCGCGGATAATTTGTAACACAAAAGAAATTTTTTGCAAATGTGGAATTTAATAGAAATACGCGATTATTTGTCAAAATTGCATTAATAGACTAAAATACAACGTCATTTATTGACAAATGTGAACGCAGAAATGGAAAGGTCGTATGCCAATAAGGATTTGTGACATAGTTTTGCAGTTTTTAAAAATTGCAATTTCGAGATATTTTCAATCAAAATATGGAAATGTCGAAAATCGACTTTTTCATCTGATGATATAGCGGCGAAATTTCTTCAGAAATGGAAAGAGTATGGGCTGCGGATAATTTGTAACGCAAGAGAAATTTTTTGCAAATATGGAATTTAATAGAAATACGTGATTATTCTTCAAACTTCCATAAATCAACAAAATAGAACGTCGTTTTTTTGACGAATTTGAACGCAGAAGTGGTAAGGCCGTATGCCAATAAGAATTTGTGACATAGTTTTACAGTTTTAATAAATTCCAATTTCGAGATATTTAGAATTAAAATTTAAAAAAAGTCAAAATCGAGATTTTCGTCTGATGACCAGAACAGCTGCTTATTGATGAATGTGCACTCGGAAACAAAAATGCGTACGCTGAACACAGGAATTCGCTCGCACCAAACTTTTGGCAAGTTTTTTTGTTGGATGTGTCGTTTTCACACAGGTAGGAAACATCAGATAAACGGCGTCGTATCATGCCGATAACATATAGCGAACGCGGCGATATCACTGAGCTTCAGATCAGCTGTACAGACAACCGTATCGTGGGGATAGCTGCACTTGGCATTAAGGTACACATTCTCAAGACACTTTCTCCAGATGCGGCTAACGATGTGTACAAAGTTCACTATACTGTTCACCAAAATTTGACAGACACAAAGCATAGGTTAAACTTTTTACACACACAGCTTGTTTCGCCCGCCCTCAGGCGGGCGACACCCTAGGAGAGCTCGGCGTGCGTGCGTGCGTGCGTGCGTACGTACGTACGTGCGTACGTAACGCTCTCGGATCCTCGGCGTTGGAAAGACGTAGAGATACGATCTTGGGCTCTACGGATAGGTCTTGACTCACTGATCATTCCGCTGAGAGAAGTTGAGATTCAAAAGTTTGAATTGCGCGCGCTACAGTAAGCCGAAGGTCAAAACGCAAAACGGCTCTAACTCGCTCGTGTTACGTCGTAGGGTGGCAATCGACACGTCAGGTGAAAGCTCTCGACGTGCTCTTTCATGCGTCCGCAAAGCAAAAGTGTTTTCAATTACGCAAACACGCATCGCGGAATACGCCATTCTCGGCATTTTGGCGCTAAAATCGCTCTAACGCGCTCAACTTGCGTCGTAGAGAGACGATCTCGAGCTTTCTGGACAGCTCCCGACTCACTGATCATTTGTTCTCTCATTGGTCACAACTCAAAAGTTTGAATTTCGCGAGTTACAGTAACTGGAATGTGCAAAAGCGCAAAACGGCTCTAACTCGCTCGTCTTACGTCGTAGAGTGGCAATCGACAAGTCAGGTGAAAGCTCTCGACGTGTTCGTTCATGCGCCAGCAAAAGTTTTTTCAATTACGCAAATGCGCACCACGAAAAACGCCATTCTCGTCATTTTAACGCTGAAATCGCTCTAACGCGCTCAACTTGCGTCGTAGAGAGACGATCTCGAGCTTTTTGGATAGCTCCCGACTCACTGATCATTTGCTCTCCCATTCGTCGAAACTCAAAAGTTTGAATTTCGCGAGTTACAGTAACTGGAATGTGCAAAAGCACAAAACGGCTCTAAATCGCTCGTCTTACGTCGTAGAGTAGCAATCGACACGTCAGGTGAAAGCTCTCGGCGTGCTCTTTCACGCGGCAGCAATAAATTTTTCGATAACGCAAGCACGCACCACAGAAAACGCCATTCTCGATATTTCAACACTAAGATCGCTGTTTGCTACATGCAAAAGTGCGACACGGTTTGATTGATCGTAGTGCGCTGTTTTGTGCTCTGTCAATTGTTTGGCAAAACTTTTACAAGTTTTTGTCACTTTTTAAAAACGTTGCTTGAAAGAGGGATATTCTCGCTCAAAAAGCCAAAACGCGGGCGAAATCAATATTGCTATGCAATACCCTCTTGCGAAGCGGGGGTTCCTGAAGCGGAGCATGCGGGCGATGAACTCTCGCACTCTCTGCAGAAAGAACGCAACTCTTTGCAATGTCAGTCAGAATACAAACTCAACTTTTTAATACCGGAGCTTGTTTCGCTCGGCCTCAGCCGAGCGAACCCTATCAAGAGCTCTGCGTGCGTGCGTGCGTACGTACGTGCGTGCGTGCGAGCGTGCGTGCGTGCGTGCGTGCGTACGTCACGCTCGCTTCGGGCTTAATAACTCGCTCGTCCGACGTCGTAGGATGGAGTTTGAGACATCGTCGGGTAGCCCGCGGACTCCTCTCGCCATCTGAGTGTTCAAAACTGAAATAAGTTTTCAAATTCGAGCGCTACAGTATCCCAAAGTGGGGCCCATTTTAAGACAAAAGTTGACCGAAGCTAGTCAAATCGCATATCAAAGTGAAGCGCTCGAGCTCCTGAGCACGAATCCGACAACAAAAAGTTTCAAAAGTTTAAACAGAGAGCTACAGTAACCAAAACGCGTCGAAAACTGGAAACGTCACGCTTGCTTCGGGCTTAATAACTCGATCGTCTGACATCGCTGGGTTGAGTTCGACACATCGACTGGTAGCCCTCGGACTACTCTCGCCATCTGAGTGTTCAAAACTGAAATAAGTTTTCAAACTCGTGCGCTACAGTATCCCAAAGTGGGGTCCGTTTTAAGACAAATGTGACGGGCGCTCCCAGCGCTCTCACATTCTCATGGTGAATCTCATTGCGCGCTTCTGTTTGTTTTGGTTTCCCAGTGATCTCTATTGTGTTTTGGTCTGTTCCGCGGTGTTTCACGCAGTTTCACTTTCTCACGCTCGCCAGTATTGTTTGGGTTAGCGCGATGCTACTTAAGCTTGCTCATTGTCTGCTTGCTTTAGTCTTGGAGTTGGGAATGGGTTGAAGAACTAAAGAACCTGCGGACACGCCCAGAAAACCGGCGTGTCACAAAATTGGTGTCCGAGACAGGATGGGGCTGTCAGAGTCCCATCAGCAGGATCCCTTCTCCAGACTCACCGGCCAGTTGGAAGCTGAGGACAAGAACAAGGCCAGGCGACATCACGACCGAGTGGTGCATCCAGCGAAGAGGCCTACAGCAAGAAGCAAGGAGGGCTCCCTCTCAAGACTACAGGTTGGCGTCAGTGGCACGCAGTACCATGCCAAGCTTTCCAGTTCCAAGTGGGCAACGCGGCCACGCCCAGAGCGAGGGAGAAGCAGCTAAGAGCGAGGGGCCACGAGGGGACAGCGGTCCAACTTTTGAGGGGTGTCAGCGGCCCAGCAGCGGCGACGGCGGCCCATTCTGTGTGGAACTGCTCCAGAGAGGCGACAGCGGCCCAGCAGCGGCGACAGCGGCCTAGCGAGCGTACAGGTCTGCTCCCCCTGAGCGGAGCTTCTTGGGCGCGAGTGTGCGCATCAGCGGACCCATCCCCCCAGTGCCAGTCAACGGTCAGACGCTTCAAAGGACTGTCTCCAGCGGGAACGCTTTCCAACTGAGCCACTACCACCCATCAGCGGCCAATTCCATCCAGCCTGACAAGAACATGGCGAAGACGTGAACTGTAGAGGCCGCATATTCTAGGAATTGTTCTCTGCTTGCAGTATTACTATAGATTGGGTAGCTTAGCTTTTTCCAAAGGAAGGGGAGATGTGACGGGCGCTCCCAGCGCTCTCACATTCTCATGGTGAATCTCATTGCGCGCTTCTGTTTGTTTTGGTTTCCCAGTGATCTCTATTGTGTTTTGGTCTGTTCCGCGGTGTTTCACGCAGTTTCACTTTCTCACGCTCGCCAGTATTGTTTGGGTTAGCGCGATGCTACTTAAGCTTGCTCATTGTCTGCTTGCTTTAGTCTTGGAGTTGGGAATGGGTTGAAGAACTAAAGAACCTGCGGACACGCCCAGAAAACCGGCGTGTCACACAAAAGTTGACCGAAGCTAGTCAAATCGCATATGAAAGTGAAGCGCTCGAGCTGCTGAGCACGAATCCGACAACAAAAAGTTTCAAAAGTTTAAACAGAGAGCTACAGTAACCAAAACGCGTCGAAAACTGGAAACGTCACGCTTGCTTCGGGCGTAATAACTCGATCGTCTGACATCGCTGGGTTGAGTTCGACACATCGACTGGTAGCCCTCGGACTACTCTCGCCATCTGAGTGTTCAAAACTGAAATAAGTTTTCAAACTCGTGCGCTACAGTATCCCAAAGTGGGGTCCGTTTTAAGACAAAAGTTGACCGAAGCTAGTCAAATCGCATATGAAAGTGAAGCGCTCGAGCTGCTGAGCACGAATCCGACAACAAAAAGTTTTAAAAGTTTAAACAGAGAGCTACAGTAACCAAAACGCGCCAAAAACTGGAAACGACACGCTTGCTTCGGGCTTAATAACTCGCTTGTCTGACGTCGCCGGGTTGAGTTCGACACATCGACTGGTAGCCCTCGGACTACTCTCGCGAACTGTGACGTCGAAATAATAACAAGTTTTAAAAATTGCGCGCTACAGTATCCTGAAGTAATGTCGGCAAAAAGTCAAAACTTCATAGAACCTAGTCGAATCGCATATCAAAATGAAGCGCTCGACCTCCTGAGGAAGAATGCGACAACAAAAAGTTTCAAAACGTCAATGACAGTAACCAAAACGCGATGAAAACTGCAGATTTTGGTTTGTTATATCTTGGCACTCGTGCGTTGCAGAGCGGCGGTCTTGACATCGCTGAAGAACTCACTGCAAGTCAACATCAAATCATGCTCAGAATTAACCTATAGTTTTGCGCTAGATTCCAGTGTCTTTTTTTTAATTTAGTCTGAAAAAATGATTTTCTTGGTGTAAAGAATTAAACCCGAGCGATACCAATGTTGCGTAGCAAGACCACTCCAAAAAGTGTAGTCGCGAGGAGAGTCAAAGACGCTGCACGAAACCGGAAAGCGCCTTGCTACAATCTCAGTAAAAATTCAAAGCTCAAAACCACTCCGCTTTTTAAAAGAGACTTGTTCGCCTTCCTACGACTTTCCAACACCGAGATCTGAGAGCGTAACGGACGGACGGACGGACGCACGCACGGACGCAAAGCTCTCGTAGGGGTTCGCCCGGCTGAGGCCGGGCGAAAAAAATGGCCGAAATTTTGGCTAAGTCCCACTCAAGACGGCCGAGCTCTACTGGTGCAGGCTGGAGCGCCAGTCTTTGTGATCCGGTCTAGACACCATAGGGTGAATAAATGTGTAAAACATTTCATCTTCCCAGGTTGTTTGGTTCTTGAGATATGGATGCCCAAAAGTTGAAACCGGTACGCGCGCGCATCTTGGCTCACTTACGCCGAGCTCTAATGGTGCAGGCTGGAGCGCCAATCGAAGTGATCCGGTCTAGACCACCATAGGGTGAATAAATGTGGAAAACGTTTCATCTTCCTAGGTTGTTTGGTTCTTGAGATATGGATGCCCATAAGTTGAAACTGGTACTCGCGCGGATCTCGGCTCACTTACGCCGAGCTCTAATGGTGCAGGCTGGGGCGCCAATCAAAGTGATTCGATCTAGCCTACCATAGGGTGAACAAATGTGTATAACATTTCATCTTCCTAGGTTGTTTGGTTCTTGAGATATGGATGCCCAAAGGTTGGAACTAGTACAGTATGACATTATGACGAAGCCGTAAAATTTGTATAGTCGATGTCGAAATGAACTGTAGAGTGGTGATATGTATTGGAGGTGTTGAGAGTTGACTCTAGAAGGGTGGTGGGTGACGGAACGGCATTATGACGAAATCGTAAATTCGTATAGTCAATGTCAAAATGAACTGTAGAGTGGTCACATGTATTGGAGGGAGGTGTTGAGAGTGGACTCTAGAAGGGCGGTGGATGACAGAATGACATTATGACGAAATCGTAAATTCGTATAGTCAACGTCGAAATGAACTGTAGAGTGGTGATATGTATTGGAGGTGTTGTGTGTGGACTCCAGAAGGGTGGTGGGTGACAGAATGACGTTACGACGAAATCGTAATTCGTATAGTCGTATAGCTGTCTGTGCATCCAACCTCCTGAGGCCAGATCTGTCTGTGCATCCAACCTCCTGTGGCCAGACCTGTCTGTGCATCCAACATCCTGTGACCAGACCTGTCTGTGCATCCAACCTCCTGTGGCCAGACCATACGTGTAACCGGGGGGGGGGGTATGGGGGGGGGGGGGGGTAAGCCCCCCCCCCCCCCAAGCCGAAAGTGTACCCCCCCATACCCCCCCCCCAGGTACCCCCCTCCCGCCTTCCCCAAAAGACCCCCCCCCCTAGAATTTCAAAAATTTTCGCCTGAGGCGCTTAAAAATGGCAAAAATTTCGCCTGCGGCGCTTAAAAATAGCAAAATTTTCGCCTGCGGCGCTATATTTTTGACATTTTTGACCAAAATTAAGCGATTTTTGGCACTTTTTGGCCTATTTTTGCAAAATTTTCTTATTTTTGGTACTTTTTTGGCAAAATTTTTAGGCCATTTGACCCCCCTCCCCCCTCCAGGAGCCTCAGACGCCCGCCCCTGAGGGGTCCTATACCCCCCCCCCCCCCCCCCCCCCCCCCCCCCTGGCCGGTTGGCGCTTACACGTATGGGCCAGACCTGTCTGTCCATCCAACCTCCTGTGGGGTTTTCGAGGACACAGAACACGAATCCAGTGTTTGTTTCTGGATTCGAGCTGCTGCCCTTTGCTGATGACTTCAAATGCTACCCACTCCTGCAAACCTGTCCGTGAGGAGGAACCCCTCCCCCACCCCCCCACCCCCCCAACCCCCCGACCCCCCCCCCCCTCCCGCTAAAGGTGTCCACTTCGTGGACATGGACAGGGAGTGTATTCTAGGAAAGTTCCCCCCTAGTGGGGGGTAAGGACAGGTGAATTTGTTCGGGCTGAAGTTGAACAGGCTGTGTATCTCAGATGACTTCTCAGCCTCTAAGCTACACGAACAAATTCAGCGTGCTCTGTCTGCGGGTGCCAAACTCGCTTCAGAGTGAGCAGTGCAGCTCTGAATTAGCACTAAGTCCTAAGTACTTCGATTCGATACATCGTGTTGGCATGTGATGGCATGGCACTGTCTATGCGCGTGGGGTTAGTGGGTGCGCGGACGCACGGCACCTGTTGATGTGGGAATGTGGGTGGGGGGGGGGGGGGGGGGGAGGGGGGAGGGGGGGTTGGGTCATTGCACTTGCACATGTTTCGCTGCGCTTACTGCATACGTTACGTTGTTTGAGTGCTGCAGTGGTAGACACCTACTCGCGTTTCGTCAGTGGTGAGTGAGGCGCGTACCCGCCTGCGCGTTGCGCCTATGTGAGAACCGTCGTGCGTGTGAACAGAGCACGCTGAATTTGTTCGTGTAGCTTAGAGGCTGAGAAGTCATCTGAGATCAGCCTGTTCAACTTCAGCCCGAACAAATTCCCCTGTCATTACCCCCCACTAGGGGGGAACTTTCCTAGAATAAATATTGTCTCCACTAATGTACCGTGGACTGGACATTCTCATGCGAGTTGAAGTCTTGCCCAAACAAACAGCGTCAAATCTGAATCCACCATCGTGTCATTGGATGCCTGCAGGCAGTTCTTACCGATCATGGCGCCACATGGCCAACTACCGCCGACAGTGGCCATATTGGGGGCAGCTCTAAACTCTTCCCTTTCTCTCCCAGCGGCGGCGCTCTCAGTCCACCTCCACGCTCGCTGGTCATATGTGGAGGCGACGAGAAAGCCTCCCTCTTCCCCATCGGTGGAAGGAGCGGGAAAGCGGCCGGCCAGCAGGGGAACGCTGTATGACTTCACAGGCAATGAGGCCTTCCACGGGCCAACTTTATTTGTGACCAAGTCAAAGGAGAGAATGGACGTTGTCATGTCGCTTGCCCCACCTCCTCCAATGATAAGTATTCGGCCATCTAGAACGGCATGCTGTAGGTATACATGTAGCAGATTGTGTCTATCGACTCAGGATGTACCAAATCTTTCGAACGTCCAGACCCCCCAAGTAGTAAGGACCGGCTTTTTGGTGGAATGTACTACGAGTCTTTGGTGGAATGTACTATGGCCGGATCTCTTTGGTGGAATGTACTACGAGTCTTTGGTGGAATGTACTACAGCTGTATCTCTTTGGTGGAATGTACTGCGGTTGGACGCCTTGTGCTCCTCCAGCCTGGGCGGCCCACCCGATGGGCCCCACCACCCTACGGGTCAGTACCCCATGGGCCAGGACACCCGCCGCTCCTCCTCCATAGGTGTACGGCACATATACTCGGGGTAGTTTTTCACGCTGAATTCAAATATGACACTCGTTTCACTCTCAGACTCACGTCTCGTCCTCCTCTGATAGCCTAAGGTTGAGATTGAGCAGAGTGAAAGCCTAACCCTCAGACTGTGACTAAGCCTAAGGGTGACGTTTGACGTGAGCGTACCGTCTCCGTAGATTACAGGACACAAACCAGGGTCTCTAATAAGCGCACCCTAGAATTTGCTCTCTCACCAGCTAAGCCTCTGACTCTCGCCCTACAGACCAAGGCGTGTGTATTTTGCAGACTGCACATAGCGTTGCACTGCACCCATAAGCCCAAGCATGTGAGTGTCTCTAATAATCGCCCCATAGACCCTCTAATAAGCACACCCCTCAACTGAGCATCTATAGCTGTGCGTGTTGCGTGAATAAGTGTCGTGTGCGCCTACCCTTACCTACCGTTACTGTGTATGCGTTGGTGGTGGGGAGAGAGGTAAAGTGGGTGCAGGGACTGAAGATGGCTGCCGATCTCCACCCTTATATGTCCAGGACCTCCTGCTGGGAGCGACTGCAACGCCGCCTGCCGGCCAGGAAGAGAAACGCGGGCCGCGCCGCCAACGGGCCGAGAGCAGATCCGCGAGATTTGAATTTCTGGTTGTTGCGTGCATCCACCAGGGGGCGCCAGTAGTCTATCCGAACGCCTCGCAGCGTAGAATTCAACGGTGACCACCACGACCCCCTCCGACCTACCACAAATGGCCTGGGGGCAAAAAGGTCGCCCACGAAAGGGAGTTTCAGCATACTGACAAATTGTTAACAAATTCAAAACACATCGGAACCATATCAAATTTCATGTAAAATGCCTAAAGGCAGAAAGGGGAATATGTTCCAAGTATGAAGCATGTAAAAGTAAGAGTATTAAACGATATTCCTATGGTGTAGCAAATGCGGCGCTTTGCGCCGCCCACCAATTTGTTAAAGAAAGAATAGTACCAGTATTGATTGAAAGAAAGCATTTTCGACTAAAATCATCCACACAAACTGCGCAAAGGTCACAACGACACGCTAGGATGTGCCGAATATGTTACCGCGTGTCGTTGTGACATTTGCGCAGTTTGTGTGGATGATTTTAGTCGAAAATGCTTTCTTTCAATCAATACTGGTACTATTCTTTCTTTAACAAATTGGTGGGCGGCGCAAAGCGCCGCATTTGCTACACCATAGGAATATCGTTTAATACTCTTACTTTTACATGCTTCATACTTGGACCATATTCCCTCTTTGCCCTTTAGGAATTTTAAATGAAATACTCTTACTTTTTGATTGGCGGAGCCAATCAACCCACGTTACCGATGTAGGCCACCTTGAGACACGACTGTAAAGGCTCTCGTACGAGTTTGACATATTTTGGTAACGTACGGGACGAGCAGGGCAATTTGGTAACACGCATGCAGGGCCTCCTGAACGAGCGGGGGGCACTTTGAGGCTCGCACAACACGAGTAGAACATTTTGGGACACGCATGCAGGGCCTCCTGAACGAGCGGGGGGCACTTTGAGACACGCACAAAACGAACAGGACAATTTTGGGACACCTATGCAGGGTCTCCTGAACGAGCGGGGGCACTTTGAGGCACGCACAAAACTTAACAGGACAATTTTGGGACACCTATGCAGGACCTCCTGAACGAGCGGGGACACTTTGAGGCACGCACAAAGCGAACAGGACAATTTTGAGACACCTATGCAGGGCCTCCTGAACGAGCGGGGGCACTTTGAGGCACGCACAAAACTTAACAGGACAATTTTGGGACACCTATGCAGGGCCTCCTGAACGAGCGGGGGCACTTTGAGGCACGCACAAAACTTAACAGGACAATTTTGGGACACCTATGCAGGGCCTCCTGAACGAGCGGGGGCACTTTGAGGCACGCATAAAGCGAACAGGACAATTTTGGGACACCTATGCAGGGCCTCCTGAAAAGCGGGGGCACCTTGAGGCACGCTCAAAACTTAACAGGACAATTTTGGGACACCTGTGCAGGGCCTCCTGAACGAGCGGGGGCACTTTGAGGCACGCACAAAACTTAACAGGACAATTTTGGGACACCTATGCAGGGCCTCCTGAACGAGCGGGGGCACTTCGAGGCACGCACAAAACTTAACAGGACAATTTTGGGACACCTATGCAGGGCCTCCTGAACAAGCGGGGGCACTTCGGGGGTTGGTGTTATATGCGCGCAACCATCGGTGGAAAGAATGGAAGGCGACTGGACGAGATCCTGATTGATGGACGTTAGAGCGTGATCTGGAGAAGAAGAAGGAGAAGAAGGAGAAGACGGAGAAGAATTCACCCCCCGCCCGTGGGACAAGAAACGCGCCGCGATCCTTTTTGCGCCTGTAACTTTTGATACACTGTACCGATTTTCACCAAATTTGGAATTTAATCTATTTATGATAAAGTCCTTTAGTGTGCCAAATTTCATCCACTTCCGTTTAGTACAGCCCGAGAAACAAACATCGTGACGATGGGAAAAGGTGCGCGCGGCCTTCATGGAACATATTATGGTTTGGCGCTGCCGCGCCAACCATGATAGGGGTTCGTTTGAAGCGTCTCGGCGAGGGGAATTCAATGCCACCAATGCCGTTGCCCCCAAATGCACCACGAGCGCTATTTTTGCACTTTTTTAGCCTCAAAAATCAACTTTTTATTGGCTCATCCAAACATAGCGTTGTTGGGGTTCGTTTGAAGCGTCTCGACGAGAAAATTACAATGGTGCTATCCGCGACCCCGTACCACGCACCACGTCCACGCGGCGGCCACGCAAACGTGGTCAGGCCACAACTTTTGATTGGATGGTCGGAACATGGCGTTGTTGGGGTTCGTTGAAACCGTCTCGACGAGAGGAATCCAATGGTGCCATCGGCGACGACGTACCACGCACCTCGTCCACGCGGGCCACGCAAAACGTGGTCGGGCCATAACTCGTTGCTGCCTTTGCCGAATCTAGTCGTATAGGGGTTCGTTGAAACCGTCTCGATGAGAGGAATCGATTTATGAGGACCTGCAGACTCCATCTGTCAACACACGAGGCCCCTGTAAAAGAGCACGCAATAGTGCGAGGGGTCAGAGTTTTGGCCTGCATATAGCCCAAGGGTCAGAGTTTTGAGCCTCGCGCAAGGCAAGGGGTTAGATTTCTGAGTCTCATGTAAAGCAAGGGGTAAGATTATTGAACCTCAGACCAACCAAGGGTTCAGATTTTCGACCCTCAACCACATAGGGGCCAAAAGTATATTCCCTCAACAGCACAAACAGCAGCAGCACAAGCCTTGAAAAGGGTATAAACGGCCCAGTCGTTCTCACCTTTTGTACCTTTTGAACCATGGAGCTACGACCGAAGCACACCTTCTCAGGCAGGAATGACTCGCTGGGTGTTGCTCCTTCTGCAGAGCCTACCAAGCATGCTGACCGTCGTGCCAACAACCAGAGTGCACTACTGCTATGGGGCATGGCGGCCTGTGTTCCAAGACATGCCTACCAGCACACGCCCAAGGGGTCAGATTCTTGAATTTCACACAAGGCAAGGGGTAAGATTTTTTAACTTCACCCAAAACAAGGGTAGGATTTTTGAACTTCACACAAAGCAAGGGGTAAGATTTTTGAACTTCACACAAAGCAAGGGGTAAGATTTTGGACCTGCGTCAATATGGAGTCAGCTCAGAGTTGATTTGGAGTCGTTTCTACTGAATCAGAGTCAATTTGGAGTCAGCTCAGACCCGCTTCTACTGGCACACTGACACAGTGGGCACACAGATGCACGCCATCTCTGCTCGGCTGCTGCAGACTGTCACCCACAGCCGCAGTACTGAATCCACACTGAATCCACTGAATCCACACTGAATCCACACTGAATCCATAATGAATCCACACTGAATCCATACTGAATCCACACTGAATCCACACTGAATCCACTGAATCCACACTGAATCCACTGAATCGAAGCCGATTCCTATCCAGCCGAGTGTGCGAGTATAAAAGGGCTGCACGCTCATCAATTCAGCATCATTCCAATGCATCAATCAGTATCAATCAATCAGCATTCCAGTGCATCAATCCAATGGAGTGTGGCATTTGTGGCAACACTTTCTCAACCCACTCCAACAGGCTTCGGCATGAGCGGACTGTTCACAAAACTGAGGTGGAGAAGATGGATGAGACAGAGGTGGCGTATACCAGTGAAGAAGAGGAAGATAGTGAAGATAGCAACGAAGAGGAGGAAGGTAAAGAAGACAGTGAAGATGAAGACTACATTGACAACGAGGAAATCTGGAGGCAGATTGTCCGAGATGCTTGCTCCATGCTAGCAGATGAGGTGGAAGGCCTGTCATCCACTGAGGTACTTGCAAATAAGAAGACCATGTCACGACTTGTGCGCTTGATTGCTGACCGAGTCCATTGGATTCACGAGGCCTACATGGCGATGCTTTCAAGTGACTTGGTGCGCAAGATGGACAAGACCATAGATCAACTGATGAAAAAAGAGGACTACACCAGGAAAGAAGCCCGGCTCAAAGCTTGGAAAGACAGAAAGGAGCTTGTGAAAGATCTGATTCGTGATCATCACCAGGTGCTAGATGAAGAATTTGGTGAAGCCGATGGTAGTGAGACCTGATTGTGCCTTTTGACAGTGTGTGTCTCATCGTGTTCGTGTATCAAACGTTGATAGTATGTGTCTCGTCGTGTTCATGTATTGAAGAATGTGTCTATTCCTACCTCCATGCGTTCAGAGAGACAAAACCACTTCAAACACATCTCTGATTCGGCTCGATTCAAAACAAACGAGCTCTTACCCACTGCAAGGCAGTACAAACTGGCTCGTCGAGAGATACTAGCGTCAGATTAGAATGTCTTGTCAGGGGCGTGGTATGGCCGAGTGGATAAGGCGCCCGACTCTGAATCACGAAGTCGCGGGTTCGAATCCCGCTCGCGCCGGTCCCAGCAGCCCTCGGTCTACGCCCGCCCCCTCTGCTGGGCCACTACAAACAAAGGAAAAGGCACCGGTGAGTACGCTTGCCTGCTTGCCACTGCTCCGCCCCAACACACACGCTCCACTTATTCTATTCAGAGCCCAGACTGGGCACTCGAAGGAGCAGCACTGACACAGGGGGCTGCATGGGCCTCATGAGAGAGGGGTCGAGCATAACTCCCTGTTCGATTGGAGAGTGGAGCGCCCGGGTGGTCGAGAGTGCTAGCCCAGCAGCACCCGGTACACGCCCGCTCTCCCTGCTGGGCTGAAGGACCCAAGGGGTTCTCATCGACGTCTAGAGAAGGGAAGAATCCCAAAATTTTTTGCTCCCCCATCACACTATGGCAGCACCAAACCAGCTCCGAGTCGGCTTCGATTCAGTGGATTCAGTGTGGATTCAGTGGATTCAGTGTGGATTCAGTGTGGATTCAGTATGGATTCAGTGTGGATTCATTATGGATTCAGTGTGGATTCAGTGTGGATTCAGTGGATTCAGTGTGGATTCAGTACTGCGGCTGTGGGTGACAGTCTGCAGCAGCCGAGCAGAGATGGCGTGCATCTGTGTGCCCACTGTGTCAGTGTGCCAGTAGAAGCGGGTCTGAGCTGACTCCAAATTGACTCTGATTCAGTAGAAACGACTCCAAATCAACTCTGAGCTGACTCCATATTGACGCAGGTCCAAAATCTTACCCCTTGCTTTGTGTGAAGTTCAAAAATCTTACCCCTTGCTTTGTGTGAAGTTCAAAAATCCTACCCTTGTTTTGGGTGAAGTTAAAAAATCTTACCCCTTGCCTTGTGTGAAATTCAAGAATCTGACCCCTTGGGCGTGTGCTGGTAGGCATGTCTTGGAACACAGGCCGCCATGCCCCATAGCAGTAGTGCACTCTGGTTGTTGGCACGACGGTCAGCATGCTTGGTAGGCTCTGCAGAAGGAGCAACACCCAGCGAGTCATTCCTGCCTGAGAAGGTGTGCTTCGGTCGTAGCTCCATGGTTCAAAAGGTACAAAAGGTGAGAACGACTGGGCCGTTTATACCCTTTTCAAGGCTTGTGCTGCTGCTGTTTGTGCTGTTGAGGGTCAATACTTTTGGGCTCTGTGTGGTTGAGGGTAAAAAATCTGACCCCTTGCCTTGTCTAAGGGTAAAAAATCTGACCCCTTGCGTTGTCTAAGGGTCGAAAATCAGAACCCTTGGTAGGTATGAGGGCCAAAACTCTGACCCTTGGGCTGTACACGGGTGAAAACTCTGACCCCTCGCACTATTGCGTGCTCTTTTACAGGGGCCTTGTGTGTTGACAGATGGAGTCTGGAGGTCCTCATAAATCGATTCCTCTCGTCGAGACGGTTTCAACGAACCCCTACATGACCACATTCGGCAAAGGCAGCAACGAGTTATGACCTGACCACGTTTGCGTGGCCCGCGTGGACGTGGTGCGTGGTACGTCGTCGCCGATGGCACCATTGGATTCCTCTCGTCGAGGCGGTTTCAACGAACCCCAACAACACCATGTTCCGACCATCCAATCAAAAGTTGTGGCCTGACCACGTTTGCGTGGCCGCCGCGTGGACGTGGTGCGTGATACGGGGTCGCGGATAGCACCATTGTAATTTTCTCGTCGAGACGGTTTCAACGAACCCCAACAACGCTATGTTTGGATGAGCCAATCAAAAGTTGATTTTTGAGGCACGTTTTTGCCCCCAGGGCATTCGTGGTACATTTGGGGGCGACGGCATTGGTGGCATTGAATTCGCCTCGCCGAGACGGTTCAAACGAACCCCTATTTGATATGGTTCCGATGTGTTTTGAATTTGTTAACAATTTGTCAGTGTGGTGAAACTCCCTTTCGTGGGCGACCTTTTTGCCCCCCAGGGCATTCGTGGTTGGTCGGAGGGGTCGGCGTGGTCACCGTTGGATTCTACGCTGCGAGGCGGTTCGGATAGACTACTGGCGCCCCCTGGTGGATGCACGCAACAACCAGAAATTCAAATCTCGCGGATCTGCTCTCGGCCCGTTGGCGGCGCGGCCCGCGTTTCTCTTCCTGGCCGGCAGACGGCGCTGCAGTCGCTCTCAGCAGGAGGTCCTGTCCATATAAGGGTGGAGATCGGCGGCCATCTTCAGTCCCTGCACCCACTTTACCTCTCTCCCCACCACCAACGCATACACAGTAACGGTAGGTAAGGGTAGGCGGACACAGTACATAGGTGAGGGCAGGCACACACGACACTTATTCACGCAACACGCACAGCTATAGACGCTCAGTTGAGGGGGTGAGCTTATTAGAGACATTTTCAACCTTGGGCTTATTAGAGACACTCTGTGGCTTAGGCTTATTTGAGACCCTTAGGCTTATTTGAGACCCTTAGGCTTAGGCTCACAGTCTGAGGGTTAGGCTTTCATTCTGCTCAATCTGTACCTTAGGCTATCAGAGGAGGACGAGACGTGAGTCTGAGAGTGAAACGAGTGTCATATTTGAATTCAGCGTGTAAAACTACCCCGAGTATATGTGCCATACACCTATGGAGGAGGAGCGGCGGGTGTCCTGGCCCATGGGGTACTGACCCGTAGGGTGGTGGGGCCCATCGGGTGGACCGCCCAGGCTGGAGGAGCACCAGGGGGCCAACCGCAGTACATTCCACGGGAAAGATCCGCCGTAGTACATTCCACGGAAAACTCGTAGTACATTCCACAAACTGCCAAACTGACTGCAGATGGCATAAGTGATTTTTTCGCCGCCCCCCAGGGCGACGAGTATATATGTCACAGGCCATGGCCGTCTTCAGGCCATCGCCGTCTAGACGGCGTTGGCCTGGTCGATCAGGCCCTGGCCGTCTTTTCGAGCAGAAGACGGCCATGGCCTGATGCGACCGCCCGCAGCCGTTTAGCCGGCCACGGCCTTATCGACCAGGCCAAAGCCGTCTTTTCTTTCTCTGTTAGTTTCCGACATAGTATATTCCTTCCAGTTCAGGCTATGCTTAGGCTCGCCCTGCGCCCACAGTGCACAAGAGTCAGTCGGCGTCGCAGTCTGGCGGGTCGGGGCTCAGGCTTAGCGCGACCGGTGACCCACTTCAGGGCGCGCGAAGCGCGCCCTGAAGTCGGTGGTCGGCGCTAAGCCTCAGTTGAGACCCGCCAGGCGCGAACGATGAAAAATTCTTTAGCGGCAACTGTGAGTGGAGTGAACACTCCCCCATCTACTTCACCTCCTGCTCGCACCCCGGCTGTACCTCTCCCCTGCTATAGCGCTTGCGACTGCCGACACCTTCAAGACGGCTATAGCCTGGTCCATAAGGCCATGGCCGTCTTTTCCAGCAAAAGACGGCCATGGCCTGAATCATCAGGCCAACGCCGTCTAGACGGCCTATGACCTGATCGACCAGGCCAAAGCCGTCGAGACGGCGATGGCCTGAAGACGGCCATGGCCTGCAACATATATACGGACGCTCTTGTCTGTTCGTTCCTCCGTGGGTGTGTGTGTGTGTGTGTCCGGAACAACTAGACACGACGGTTAGTGCCACCCGATGGAGCCGAATGGGCTGAGTAACGTGCCGTTGTCCGTTTCTGTTGCTAATTTCGCTATTTCGAGATATTTACAATTAAAATATGAAAATGTCAGCAAGCGGTGTGTGTAAAACGTTCAACCTATACTTTGTGTTTGTCTAATTTTGGTGAACAGTATAGTGAACTTTGTACACTTCGGTGT
>JASAMZ010004293.1:0-14322 GCA_030248115.1 Linhomoeus sp. GSCO2_2 | reverse complement strand
CGAAGTACATAGATGATTGCCGCGAGAAAGGCGCGTGGTTGGGTTGAGTTAGGCCAGACTGAATCTCCAACGCCAGCTGAGCCCACCGTCTTCAGTTGTTGTTATTGTCGCGCCGTTCGCACCGCTCAGTTGTGATCTCTGGTCGCCATCCTTCGAGGGCAACAAAGGCATTCACGTTATTCAACTAGCTCGAGAGGTCGCCATGCCCATCTCTGCTGCTCCGCCTGAAGCGTTTCACAGTCTACGCCCAATGGTACCTGGTAATCCTAGTTAAAGTAGCAGTACTGATGGCAAATATCGTTTAATTTTGTGCGAATACGTACCCGCAAACAGACTTACTTGCGTTTGTACTTGCGCCCATAGCCCATAGGGCTATTAGTTGGTATAGATGGAAACACGGCGCCAGGTCGAAGCGATCAGTATTATGGTTGCATCTGCATTTTGGACCTTTATCAGAATGAGCTTGGTCTTTCACTGTCTTACTTGGACAGTTCCACAACCGAGAGATCTGCCTGCAATCACCCAGTCCAAATCAACCTTCGACTGCGTTTTCCACCTTCGATCCTGCACAACAACTACATAGCAGAGAAAGCCTTACTCAGGTTTGCATTTTGCCCATTTGAACTGTTCTACTCTCTAAGAGTGACTCCGTAGGTACGTGCGTTCTCTGTCACCACAAACACAGGAGCGTCCATGCATTACCATGCATATCTTCGCTATGTGCTAGATTTCCTTAACGCCAAATGTCGCTACGACAACCACTGACGTCAGATCCAGGATGGCGTTTCGTCGAGATCCCTTGCTAGAGGCTCGTCTGTCCCACTTGACAGTGTGTCAATTTCTCGTCCACCCTCGTTTGGGCAATAAGTTTGTCAGCTTTATCAGAGACATCACTGCGCAGTTGTGAGGACTTGGAAATCGCACAGCAAACGAAACGATGAACAAGATGGCGACAGCGCTCACTTTGAGTCTGGCGTGGCTGATCGCTGGATCATCTGCATCTTCTGGTGAGTGATATCTGTTTAGTGAACGATTTCGTAGCCAGCGAGTCAAGAATCGCTGCTCGCTTTGACATGCTCAGTCGTCGCAAATTGTTTTCGGAAGTCACCGTTAGACACCTCGGTACTGTTCTGGCGGCCTACTCTTCCTTGACTGATGGTGGTACGTGGGTGAAGGCAATTAGGGGATTCTTCCCTGTCCAGGTCACGCAGTCCCGCTATCCACCTTCCTTTGTTCCATGATGACAGCCAAGACAGAAATAGTCTGTTCTTCTGAGGCCCTCATGTCAAACGCCTACCTGCACGCCATCAAACGGCCTGGGCGGTCGCCCACCAGAGGTAAGGAGGACAGTATCGCTCGCTCACCAAAGGAAAGACATTCGTCTGGACGTATGTCAGGGAGAGAGGAAGTTGTCTTATCATACCCTGAGAAACCCCACTTTTCTTTAGTTAAGCGACGACGCTAGCTCATCAAACACATCACCCTTCTTGATCTATGTATTTCGTTCAAGTGCTCGTCCGATTTTGGCAATTTATAATTATAATTCTGAATAGCTCTAAATTGCGACTACTAAAAACATTAGGATGTGTCACGTAATCTCACTGGCGTGTACAGCCTTCCCCCTTCCCCAATTCCCCCTCCCCCTCCCCCTTTCCCAGTTCCCCCCACTCCAAGTTTCGTTTCGAATCCCGAACATGAGCCTAGGCCTAACCTAGACTAAGCCAAAACCAAGGCCTAAGCCTAAGCCTCAGCCCCAGCCTAACCCTAAGCCTTATCGTAAGCGCGAGTGAGGTCTATTCGCAAGCGTGAGTGTGAGCATAAGACTAAGCCTATACTTCTACTTTGGGGACATTAACTCAGACACTGTAGGGTGATTCGGACAGTGGGGAGCTGGGTATGGGGGTGTGCTCGAACACTAGAGCCGAACTCATCTGGCTTTCTAAGGCGAGCGAGGCTTATGGTTCACCCTTCAGTCGTCGACGGCTGCCTTTGTCTTAGGCCGCGTTGTCTGGCTCAAAGTGAGCGCCGCTTGAAGACTGAGACGGGGCAATCTACGCCATTCAGCCCTTGCAGAGCGTACACAGCAGCCAGGCGAGCTAGCCAGCAGAGAAGAAGAAGAAGGAAATGAGCGGTGGTCCCTTCTTCGAGGAGTACCTGGACCTGTTGGCCGGCTGGTTCCTCGTCCTGGTCACGTCGCTCTACACGCTCGTCTACCTGCCTGTCATGAGGGCGCTCAAGACGCTGGGAGACGAGGGCCAGCCCACCTTCTACGTCATGCTGAGCGCCACCACGGCCGACCTCGTCCTCTTCGTCCAGTACTTCCTGCTGGGCGTCAGCATCGTGGGCAAGAACCACTTCCGCTTCACCGACTTCCTCTCGGCCAGGTTGACCAGCGCCCTCTGGTGAGAAAGAGGGAGAGAGGAGTACTATAAATTGTTGGCTGCTGCGCATATGTACATCTAAGCGCCAACTGGCCTGGGCGGGGGGGGGGGGGTCTGAGCGCCCTGGAGGGGGGGGGGGGGGGGGGGAGGACCCAGACATCTCGCAAAAAGTACTAAGATGACAAAAATGTTTCAAACATAGAACAAAAACTGCCAAAAATCGGTTACCATAACTTTGGTCAAAACGGCTAAAATATAGTGCTGCAGGCGAAAATTTTGAAAACTCTGGGGGTGTTTTGGGGGGAGGGGTTGTCCCAGGGGGTATTATGGGGAGTACACTTTTGGCTTTGGGAGGCTTCCCCCCCCTCCCCCCCTCCATATACCCCGCCCCAGTTACACGTATGCTACCGTGCCTGCAAACGCAGGCCTCACTGAGCTTCAGGTGCACGGGTGGGATCCCAGTGGTCCTCCATTACGGCCTGATCGCCTTCAATCGCTACTACGCCATCGTTCACTACAAACGGTTCAGCGCCATTTTCGACAGGAGAACCACTCTAGTCCTATGTGGGCTCACGTGGACACTGGCCATGGTGCACACAGTCGTCAGTCACTCATTTTACCAAGAAGAGGCTTTCGGCGCTTACCAGGGGCCTTGCAGCAACACGGCCGGGCACTTCACCATTCTATGTTCCACAAACAACTGAACAGGCAAACTCCGGCAGTTTTTTTTTGGCAGCGTCCAAACATGGAAACTGGCTAAGTGCAGGTATGTAGGTACATAATATATAAAACTGAGGTACATATATGAGGTTTGTTGCGAAGTGGTGTGGTCGAAATTGCTTTACCCGTTAGAAAATTACAGGAAGTTGCGGAAGGTGTACTCATTTCGCCGACCTCGGCGTCCTTGTTACACTACAACTCGAGCATGCAACAAGATATTGACGCGCGGTTTGTACGGATAGAAAGCCCATAAAATATGCTTTATTTTGGCACATTTGTTACGTCCAGAATCCGCATTCGTCCAGATGCCGCATAATGCAGATACTTTACGACACGGCGTCCAGAATTCGCATTGGAATGAAGAGCCATGCCTTACCACACTACAGTATGTGTAATCTGGACGCCCAGAATCAGCATTTCTTCGCATCGTGACGGAGGGTCACAGCAGGCGTGAACAGGAGATGAAGTAGATGGAGGAATGATCATCCTACTCACAGTTTGCACTAAAACTCTGTCGACGTCGCGCCTGGCTGGTCTCAGCCGAGGCTGTGGCTCAGCGCGACCACCAACTTCAGGGCACGCTCCGCATAATGCGGATTCTGGACGAATGCGGATTTTCGACGTCACATAACCACCGGCAAGAACAATGGGTTATGCGCAAAACTCAAGTTGTAGGGTTATACAGCCGCTGAGGTCGGCGAAATGAAGTACACCTTGCGAGACGCCCTGTCATTTTCTGACTGCTAGAGGAATTTCGACCAATCCAATCCGTAGCAACCTTAACTATTCGCTTAATTTATGCCAAGTTTGGTCCAATCTGGGAACGTCATGTAAAAGTTATTCCAAAACGAAAAGTAATAACCTAAAAAATCAGACCCTGTACATCTACACAAGCACGTACCGTATGCAAGGTACATAGTAGCGCGCACGAATAACGAGAACAAAAGAAGCGTGTTGGCGTACGAATGGCCCACTAGCCAGACGTTCTGGGTTACGCTCCGACCAACCTGACGGTCTATCTGGAGAGCGGCATCTGGATACCCTGGATGGCAATCAACGCCTTCGGAGTGGTCATTTCAACGCCCGTCTACATCGTTCTCATGGGACACGTCCTAGTCAATAGAGATTTCTTTAAACGGGCAGAGGAGGCAAAGCCGAAGGGAAACGGCAAAAGGGGCGGTGCTTGTGTTCTTTCAATTGCAGCTGACAACTTGTGTCGTTACAAGATCCGACCCCAGCTGCGTGAGAGCAGTGAATTTGGTAGTAGAGGCAAATCTGCGATTTTCAAACCAGAGTTCCCTCTGATGCTGGTGCAAATCTCTTAAAAAGTATACAGTGTTATATGTAAATCTGTTGTTATTCGGTTATGCGGTTATTCATTTGCGTATGATGGACGGCACTGCCAACCTACTGGTTCCATACAGAACTGTGTACAAACGTGTGAACTCCTGTGAGCAGCACCACCCCCGCTGAGCCTCCCCAGCAGCACCTCTGGAGGAGGGCACTTGCAGCGACGCCTGCTGGTCATCTGCCTGGCCAACAACGCCATGTTCATCGTCGTCAACGTCTACATCTTCATGGGCTACTTCAACACCAAGTGGCAGGTTATTGTAGTATAGGATAGTATAGTATAGCCCTGCAGATTATTATTGTAGTGTAGTATACCGTAAATCCTCCAATAAGCGCCCCCCCCCCCCGAATAAGCGCCCCCCTCCAATAAGCGCCCCCCCTACAGGGAGGTTGAAAAAATAAGCGCCCCCCCCCCCCCCTCCAATAAGCGCCCACCTATTGTTAGTACCAGCAGCACTAGCACTACCATACGTGCTCTGTGCTGTGACTATTCCTAACACAAGTATTGGCTACATATGACAGCACTACTACTAATTGCAGGCATTCTGATCAAAGCTATACAGTTTCAGTCTGAAACCTATGCAGATGTGCGCAAAAATGTGTCAACAACGGAGAATTTGGTGAAATTTTGGCACTCCTGAGGGGTCGAGTTAATAAGCGCCCCCCCCCCCCAATAAGCGCCCCCCCCCCTCTAATAAGCGCCCCCCCTAGAGGTAGGTTGAAAAAATAAGCGCCCAGGGCGCTTATTGGAGGATTTACGGTAGCATTGTATGGCTTAGTACTACAATTCGAATTGTAGTATAGACTAGAGGTACCAATAGTGGCTAGAATAGGGGCCACATGTATAAAATCTAGCACAAATAAATTTGAAAGAAGGTATAGTTAAGCTGCATTACCATCTTTCACGACATGTCATGAGTCGCCTGGCACCCTCTAGGCATCAAATTGGCTGCATATGAAAACGATATTTTTTGAAGAATTTGCTGCTTTCCTCTGTACTACAATCAATTGTAGTGCAGGCCAAATTGTAGTTTGGTATGGTATAGAATGCTGTACTATACTATACTCTTACCGTCGATACTCTAATAAGCCCCCCCCCCCTCGAATAAGCCCCCCCCCTCCAATAGTAACCCCCCCCCCCCCCCTAGAGGGAGGTTCAAAAAATAAGCCCCCCCCCCCCTCCAATAGTACCCACTACCTTATACTATATTACATGAATGTGTACTATAAGGCATACTGTATGCATGTATACTGTACTATAGTACTACTACAACTGCCATATGTAGTAAATATACCTTAGTACATGCCATGTTAAGGATATTCAGTGCCTGGAAGGTATATTCGGTATGGCATACGTACATTTTGTGTACCTTGGGTCTCTGGAAGAGGGGTCGAAATATTAAGCCCTCCTTCTCTAATAAGCCCCCCCCCTCCAATAAGGTAGCCCCCCCCTAGAGGGGGGGGGGGGTTGAAAAAATAAGCCCCCCGGGGGCTTATTAGAGTATTTACGGTATACTACACACACTTCATTATAGTAAAGTAGGACACGTTGTCAGGTCTACACGTGGAATCTGCTGGTCGTCCACAACAGCGCCACCAACGGCTTCCTGCTGTTGCTCTTCAGCAGCCCCGTCAAGAGACGCGTCGCCGCGATGTTCAAGAGGAAGAAGAATCGCCAGGTCGCTCAGTCGACCACCAAAGGGAAAGGGAAAGGCCCCCTGTTCACGTCGCGAAACCCCCCGATCAAGCAGCAGCGGGAGGAACCCAAGAACGGGCAACCTGCGCCCGACAATGAAGGAGAGGAAAAGCCATGAACGAAGGGTGCAGTGCCGGTCTACCGGCAAAGGAGCGACGGACAAAGGGAGCGACAGACAGAGGAGCGACGACACAGGAGCGACGCGACAAAGGGGCGACACGACAAAGGCGCGACGGACAAAGGAGCGACAGCCTGAACTTTGTTTTGTCAGCCACTTCTACCAATCTTTGGCGCTCAGAAGTGGTTGCTTTAGACACCGCATCTGCTCTTGCTGCAATTATTGTTTATGTGCAAATAATTTTAATCTACCCATATGAATGAGTATTTTCTTAATTATTTAATGTGAATTGATATGCTATTGATTAAAATTAAGTTAAATTGAATATGAAATTGAATCTGAAGTACCTAATACACTGTGTGGTCACTAGACTGAGCACACAGACGACGACGTATATGTTTGCAAAAGATTTGCGAGCGCCAGAATGTTCATAATCAAGTTCATAGAAGTTTTGTTTTGCAGTAAACTTATCACATAATATGAGTAGACATTACACACAAATAGGGCAGGTTGCCATTTGATAACTTACCAGCGCCGAAACAGTTAATACTGAGGGGGGGGTGGTGGGTGGGTGGGTGTGGGAGGGGGGGGGGGGGAGGGAGAAGGGGGGAGAGGAGGAGGAAGGGGGGGGGGGAGGAGAGAGGGAGGGGAAAGGGGAGAAGGTATGGAAAGAGGGGAGAAGGTGAGAAAGGTAGAGGGGGGGGGGGGAGGAGGGGGGAGGGGCGGAACCTACCCCGGGGGGGGGCAAGGAAGAAGGCGGGGGGGGGGGGGGAGGGGGAGAGGGGGGGGGGGAAGTATCTCACAGTGAATTGGACACCAAATAAACAGAAGCAGTCTCTAAACTGCTGGCCAAATATTCATGATAGCCGCCAAGCGACTGTTTACAAGTGAGCGAAACAGCGCTCGTCGCATTGCGGTTTAGGAGGAAGCCACATTGCGATTTCGCGCGCGCAGCATTGGGTAGTTGTGTGTCAGTGTAGCCAGCTCGGAATACACTTTGACTTCGACCACTTGGTGCAAAGCAAACAGAGTGTTAGGATCGGTCAGAACATCAATGTGCCCATTTTGTCAAGCCCGCTTCACCTAGGGGCAATTGCAGTAACAACATAACTTATAAGCATTTCAAAGGATGAATTTGCGAACCGCCTGAAGCTGTGTCGCATGGTCGCAGCGAGCACGCGAAGCCAGCGGCGAAGACGAATGTCTCGCGTCCGTCTGTTGCCATCCGTCGTCTCAAAAGCCGCCGTCTCCAGAATAATTGACCACAGACGCCGGCCTGTTTTTGAGCACGATCCGTCCCCCTTTTCGAATTTCCCTAGCGGTGCTGCCTTGCAACTGTTTTCTCGTCCCGAAGCCTCCTTTTCCCATCCGTGGCCGCTCAGCTATAACGTGCTACGGCGCAGTAGACGCGGCTATACCAAGACTAAAGCAATTACCAAAAGGCCCGGGCACTGGCTGGGCCTTCCGCTTATTGGGTTTGGTCACGTGTGCAGCGGCCAACCAAACGAGCTGAGACTTGCGAGGGGGGCGCAAGTTTCACAGTTCAAACAGTTTGGCGGTTTGAGGGTTCAAACAGTTTAAAGGCTTAGAGAGAAGAGTTGCACAGTCCGTTCGGACATGCAGCCGAATTCCCACCTCATTATACAGTCTGGGGTTAGCCCCTCAAACAACGGCTGCTGCTGACAGCTGCTGCCAAAGCCTTGCCCGACTGGCAAGCCAGATAAGGCTACTGAGCAGACAGGCTTCTGTAGATTTCCGTCATAGTGTTCCACCGAGCCTTGGTAAATGGTTATAGATCGCGCCACACACCTGCCACAGTTAGTCACAAGCGCAAGCAAGCCTTGTGTCGATCAGGCGGCCGGACTAGTTCAGCATGTTTACCTCCTGAAATGTACCTAGGTACTCTGCATAAGCAGTAGCTAGTGGTTGGAACAGCTCGCTTTACCCTGGTCGTGGTATGCTCAAGTCTTTACAGCCGGTTCTGGCCGTATGGCTTCATCCAAGCCTGCCAATCGACGCCAAGTCCTATTCTGGTCACTCTGTGCCTCTGTGACAGTTGCGCTGCTCGTGGTCTACCGCAAAGTGGGCGGCGGAGCAGGCTGGATGATGCCTCCCTGCAACTTCCAGCCACAGGAGAATGCTACCACGCTTCCGCCGCCGCGCAATGACACTCTTAACGATCTCCTCCGATTGGGCAGGCAGATCGCCGACGCGCATCGACACAGCAAGAGCGCCAGGACCATTCAGAGTCTGAACGAGGCCTACTTCACGCTCAAAGGACTGCTGAAGAGAGAAGCTGTTGAACTGGAGGCTCTTTCCACAGTGCCATCCGGGCCTGTGGAGAGACCTGGGGTGGCGAACTTTTTTTCGGACAGCAGCGGTGGCGAACTGCCTGACGCGTGTCCCGAGTGGTACCCCGGCATGATGTACGGCTATCCGTACTACGAATTCGCCTTCCAACCTGACCCCAACTGCACTTCCAAACCAATGAAACATATGTTGACCGTGGTGATGTTGGTTAGAAAATCGACTCTGACGCCTGAACGCTTGAACAAGGTGCTGGATGGAATCGCCGGGGTCTACCCTGGCATTACGGTGCTCATTGGACTGGAGGACGAGCGAATCCAGGTTGTCAGTAATCGGTCCACTACCTATATGTATGTGTTGCTTGAGTGCTGCAGCACGGCATAACAACCATTGCAGTGAAGTTCTTTCAGTATTTCTTACCGTACCTACTAGGTATTTCCATCTGTTGATGCAATGTATGTAATGCTTCAATGTACACTACTGCAAAAGCGTGTGTAATGCCAGTCAAGTTGGCTGCAAATACGTATTTTCTTGCGTTTTGTGCCACTTCTTAACATCTACTGGAACAGAGGACTGTCTTGCAATTTAAAACCAACGGGCGTGGAGAGACGATCAATGATTTGACATGTTTCGCAGTTATTACCTTCATCTCGCATCGTCACTCTGCAACCCGTAACTCTGAATGGATCAGACGAGATGGACGGCGCGGCGTGGAATAGGCTTCTGGGCTTGGTGAAGACGAAGTATGTATGTATTGCCAAAGACATCTTTCACTTCAACAATTATTCGGCGTTTGAGCGCCAAGTGAGGATGATAGACTTTGTCGACATGGATCTCGTGGGTGGGCTTGAGTTGAAGCCATTTTTTCGCCCGGCCTCAGCCGGGCGACACCCTAGGAGAGCTCGGCGTGCGTGCGTGCGTACGTGCGTACGTGCGTGCGTAACGCTCTCGGATCTCGGCGTTGGAAAGACGTAGAGGAACGATCTTGGGCTCTACGAATAGGTCTCGACTCATTGATCATTCCGCTAAGAGAAGTCGAGATTCAAAAGTTTGAATTGCGCGCGCTACAGTACCCCGAAGGTCAAAACGCAAAACGGCTCTAGCTCGCTCGTGTTACGTCGTAGAGGGGCAATCGACACGTCAGGTGAAAGTCTCGACGCGTTCTTTCATGTGACTGCAAAAGTTCTTTCAATTACGCAAACACGCACCGCCGAAAACGCCATTCTCGACATTTTGACGCTAAAATCGTTCTAACTCGCTCAACTTGCGTCGTAGAGAGACAATCTCAAGGTCAGTGGATAGCTCTCGACTCGCTGATCATTTGTTCTCCCATTGGTCGAAACTCAAAAATTTGAATTTCGCGAGTTACAGTAACCCGAATGCTTTAAACGCAAAACGGCTCTAACTCGTCTGTCTTGCGTCGTAGAGAAGTGATCTTGAGCACCTTGGATAGCTCTGGACTCATTGATCATTTGTTCTCCCATTGGTCGAAACTCAAAGTTTGAATTGCGCGAGTTACAGTAACCCAAATGTCCGAAAACGCAAAACGGCTCTAACTCGCTCGTCTTTCGTCGTAGAGCGGCGATCGACACGTCAGGTGAAAGCTCTCGACGTGTTCTTTCATGCGGCAGCAACCATTTTTAACATTACGCAAACACGCACCACGGGAAACGCCATTCTCGAGATTCGAACACTAAAATCGCTCTAACTCGCTTGATTTGCGCCGTAGAGAGACGATCTCGAGCTCAGTGGATAGCTCACGACTCACGGATTATTTGCAAAACTTGCTCTGTCATATGTTTGTCAAAACTTTGACAAGTTTTTGTCACTTTTTTAAAAGCGTTGCTCAAAAGAGGGATTTTCTTGCTCTAAAAACCAAATCCCGGGCGATATCAATATTGCTAAGCAATACCCTCTTGCGAAGGGGGAGCTCGTGAAGCGGAGCAATACGGGCGATGAGCTCTCGCACTCTCTGCAGAAAGAACGCAACTCTATGCAATGTCAGTCAGAATACAAACTCAACTTTTTAATACCGGAGCTTGTTAAGATAACTTGTGCTGTGTGTTCCCGTGCAGGTATGCGGTTTGAGATGATGACGAACGCACAGGCGAGTAAGATTGTGAGTGTGCTGTCTGTGAGATGCGGTCTTAATTGTTTGTGGATATTGCATGTACCTATGTAGGTGTTTATGGGTTGTGACAACGCTGTACATGTAAACTAACGCCAATCCATAGTAACCTCTGCAAGCAGTCAGATGTACCTCCATGCAACCATGTGGCATGTACGTCACATCAAATGACGCACACTAAAGAACTTTGTTTTCCTTTCCCTTCCTTGAATTGCTTTTTGATCGCCTTTTCTGTCAGGCGCCAGCCATCGCTTTCCCGATGGCCGCTGGTTCAGAGGAGGCCTTCAATTCTCATTGAAGAATTATACTCTGAAGTTGCTCGACGGCTATGATCTCTCCTACAACTCCTGCATCTTCACAGACTATATTTCTGGAGGACCTTTTGTTGCAAGGACGGACTTTCTAACTGGAGTTTCGTCTGCAGTGCGACTGGACTCGCATCTAACTGGTGAAATGGTGTTTGCAGACCTGTTCATTCAACTCAGACTCAAAGACAGGTGAATGCAATATGTAACGTGGTGTGCTGTCAAAATGCACCCATGGTCACACACACGGCTTGCAGGTTCAAGACAATGGTGTGTCCTGACGTCATGCACTACACCACTGTCAATGAGTTACACCTTATTGGCAAACAAAGCTGGGTACCACTTGTCAAAAAGCACAACTTGAACAGAATTGTGTTTCCAAATGGCGAATCTATTCAGTATTCCTGTGCTGAGTCTGACAGTGGTTGCCCTTGGGCCAAGGGGCAGGCAATGCCTATATGTTGTCTGCAGGTGATTAAGAGCTAAGACTGGTCTTGTTTCCACTTAGAGACTGAACGAATGCTATACTGTAGGATGCAAGTACATATGTAGGTAGCTTTTCCAGACGGTAACTAGGTATAACCTAGACATTTTGCTTGCTAAAGATTTCAGCGTGTTCGACCGTACGTTTGTTTTTAGGAACTATCCGATCTGACCAAGTTTATCTACACCGTGTTTGAAGAACATGGTGTCAGTGTGGAAACGGAGGGTGGCACACACGTTGGGGCTATGAAGGTGAATTCTGCTGGCCAGTAGTGGCCACTACCGCTACTGCAGGCATAATTTGTTGCCTTAGATTTACACATTGTGCCGGATAGATCGGTTGATAGACTAGGTAGACATGACATGTAGTTAGGCGGCTGGCCACCTGAATAATGCTAAGCTTCAACCTTTGCAACCTTTGCACTTGAATGATAGCGATGAAGTTTAGGTGTGCAACAAATAGGCTGCAACATCACCTATGCTCCTGTTGTGCAAACATAGAGGTTGGTTAACACGAGCAAACATGGAAAGCAGAATACCGTAAAGTGCTAAATAGAGGAAGATCTCCAAATAGTGGTAGTCTCCAAACAGTGGTAGGGTGTAGGGGCGCATTGAAACAATAGTGGTAGCAGGTCTCCAAATTGTGGTACACCACTTTCACTATCTGGAGCGATACCCTACATTAATGACCACAAGTAAATGGAAATCGTCAACTGCTGACTGTTGAGTAATCTCAAGTCAAGATAGGTCACAATTATAGAAGACTGCACTAAATTTCGTGATCCTAAGGCACTTTGGTTGTTCTCACTACTACAGTTGAGAGGATTGAAACAATAGTGGTAGGTCTCCAAATAGTGGTAGTCTCCAAACGGTGGTAGGGTGTGGAGGTAGGTCGAAACAATAGTGGTAGCAACCTCTATTTGGCACTTTACGGTACCTAAGCGTTATACCCAGCCGCCAGCACTCAGCTCATTTAGTTCTACGGCCTGCTTCCTTGGGAGAGGGACGGAGACATCACATGGCCAGCTCAAAACGTCTCAGTGGTACGAACTCTGGCCTCCAAGTTCCGCCAACAGGGCTACTCCCTAGAAGAGGAGAAGGAAGATATAGAGAAGTGCTTGAAGACCCAGAAAACGCTGGTCTACAACTGCGGCTACTTTGCCATCAGGTCGAAGCACTGGCGAATTCAGGCCTACGGGGCCAACCGAATGCTGCATTATCAACATCGGTTCTATGGCGTCGAGAAGCCTACAAAGGTGAGCTAGGGTGATTGCACTGTTTGCGTCGTTTTGGTGTAGATGTGTCACAACTAACATTCATCTTAGCAAACGTAGCGCAGTAACGAAGACACTGACTCTATAACTACAAACTTCACGATTGCAACCATGTTTGCCAAATGCGGCAACATAATGACGGTACAGGGCACAGAAGCAAATATCCATAAGTGCCTACAGCACCACTAAACTGTTCAGGTCCTCTTTGATGGCATGTGGATTGTCACTCTGCACAACCCAGCTGCGGCCTCTAGAAACCAGTATGGGGACGACATTTTCGAACATGTGGAGCACTGGATCTCTTTAGGTCTGTGATGCTGAGTTAAACAATGTGTGCAAAGTTGACTGAGAGTAGATGGCAACTACGCTATACACTGTGAATGTTCTACAAGGCCTTTGAGTACAATGGAATCCGAACTGCAACATTGTGGTGTCAACGTCAGCGCTCACAGTGGCCCACAAAGCTCACGCATTGCCTTATTTGCAGGCTACGGCCAGGGTTGGCTCCAGCCTCCCACGGGAAGTTTCGTCAACTGCACAAAGCAGGGCTTCCACGGCTGTCTCACCAACTACTTGCCCACTGGCAATATGCAGTTCAAAGACGCCGCTTTATAGGTGCCAGACCACCGTTATGTTGTTGTTGTTATGGAGTGGCAATGGCACTGAAGTGCTGGACTGGTTTACTAATGATAGGTCCGTGTTCGCTGCGATGAATCACTTGTGAATTGTGATGAGTTGTGATCCACTTTAGGCTCATCTTCCTTCGGTTGTTCTTCCAATTCGAAGCGCCCAATGGCTGTTCTAAAACTGCGTTTATTACGCACACGATGGTGCGAACTGCGAAGTGTGATCTTGACACACCCAGCACGTAGAGCTTCCAGACGCCTACAATATACCTCGCAACGTCTAAGGTTTCTTTCTATCCGTCAGCATCTTATCGAGACAACAATCGTACATCAAAAGCAACACTTTCGTTCCACCCAGAATGAGCGCGCGTGATAAGTGTTCGTTCATCATCTGCATCTGATAGATAAGAGCAACATTCACTTCGAGTCTCCCGCAGCGTCGCGTTGCTGATTTGACCTATCAAACGATTCAAGTCAGTCAGGCCAATCAAGCCGCAGTCATTCTGCAAGGGAACTCGAGATTATTGGCCAGTTTCTGAGCTTGAATTCCGAAAGTATTGGCGGCAATTTC
The DNA here is from genome assembly GCA_030248115.1 of Linhomoeus sp. GSCO2_2. Lineage (NCBI taxonomy): Eukaryota > Metazoa > Nematoda > Chromadorea > Monhysterida > Linhomoeidae > Linhomoeus > Linhomoeus sp. GSCO2_2. Next base: position 363 of record JASAMZ010004293.1, on the reverse strand, counting down.
AGCAATGGCTGAGGAGATAATTCCACAAGAATCGATTGGAGCGTACCTTACCGAACAGGCGGCCTTCTTCTCCAGCCAACTGAGGACCAATCAGCGACTGGTAGGTAGTTTTCAAGTTGTACGATTACGGTAGTTCAAAATGTAAATTCTATGATTGGTTGCAGCAATCGCTCGTCGCTGAACTGCAGCAGGAGAACGAGCAACTGAGGAGAGGGAGCGCCGATCTCCAGGTGGGGGTTACTGTATTTGGCACATTTAAAAATCCGTCATTCCTATATTATGAGTGTACTCTACATACCTTCATTGACAGTGGTCTGGAGTCATTTCACCGTTGTTGCAGGATCGTCTCGACGCATTTGAGGA
>JASAMZ010004292.1:0-33771 GCA_030248115.1 Linhomoeus sp. GSCO2_2 | reverse complement strand
GAACTCAAGATCGTCTCATGACGGAAGACGAGCGAGTTAGACAAATTTCGCGTTTTAAACCTTTGGGTTACTGTAGCTCACGAAATTCAAACTTTTGAGTTTCGACCAATAGAAGAACAAATGATCAGTGAGTCGAGAGCTATCCAACCAACCCAAGATCGTCTCCCTACGACGCACGCTGAGCGAGTTAGAGCGATTTCCGCGCTAAAAACGCGAGAATGTCGCTTTTCGTGTTGCGTGTTTGCGTAATTAAGAAAACTTTTAATGCCAAGCGAAAGCGCACGTCGAGACCTTTTAGTTGACCTATCGCGCGCCGCTCTACGACGTAACACGAGCGAGTTACAGCCGTTTTCCGTTTTGACCTTCGCGTTACTGTAGCGCGCGCAATTCAAACTTTTGAATTTCGAAGTCTCTTAGCGACATTACCAGTGAGTCGAGAACTTTCCGTAGAGCCCAAGATCTCCTTCCTACGACTTTCCAACACCGAGATCTAAGAGCGTGACGGACGAACGGACGCACGCACGCACGGACGCTAAGCTCTCGTAGGGGTTCGCCCGACTGAGGCCGGGCGAAAAAACAAGAAAACTACGACCTGACCGTGAACCCCTACTTTTGGGTCGAAAAACCCGGTTTTTGGTACCCGGCCCGGGCAGGCCCGGACCCAGCCCGTCGGCGCCCCCACCATCGGATAGCCCAATGTCTTTTACATATTCGGCCCAAAGCACGTCTCATTCCGTTCTACCAGAACACTATTTTAAGCGTCCAAAGTTCGCCGGAGGCCGAAAAATCGGGTTTTTGGCAACTTGCCAAAAATCGGGTCCCGGACGGAAGTCGAGACCCTCGATGCAGGTTGCGCCATCCAGAGACCTATCGGATAAAAAAAAATTCGCTCCAATCGGCCAACTCTAGCCCGACTTATGAACGTTTGAATTTACACAGAATCCGCACCATCACTATAGCACTCCTCCCTTTTGGAGGGGAGGAGTGCCAACAAGCTCCGGTATTAAAAAGTTGAGTTTGTATTCTGACTGACATTGCAAAGAGTTGCACTCTTTCTGCAGAGAGTGCGAGAGTTCATCGCCCGCATGCTCCGCTTCATGCCCCCGCTTCGCAAGAGGGTATTGCATAGCAATATTGATTTCGCCCGCGATTTGGCTTTTAGAGCAAGAATATCCCTCTTTCAAGCAACGCTTTTAAAAAAGTGACAAAAACTTGTAAAAGCTTTGGCAAGCAATTGACAGAGCACAAAAGAGCGCACTACGAGCAATCAAACCGTGTAGCACTTCTGCATGTAGCAAAGAGCGATCTTAGTGTTAAAATATTGAGAATGGCGTATTCTGCGGTGCGTGTTTGCGTTATTGAAAAATTTGTTACTGCCGCATGAAAGAGCACGCCGAGAGCTTTCACCTGACGTGTCGATTGTGGCTCTACGACGTAAGACGAGCGAGTGAGATCCGTTTTATGCTTTTGCACTTTCGAGTTACTGTAACTCGCGAAATTCAAACTTTTGAGTTTCGACCGATGGTAGAACAAATGATCATTGCGTCGAGAGCTATCCGATAAGCTCGAGATCGTCTCTCTACGACGCAAATTGAGCGAGTTAGAGCGATCTTAGCGTCAAATCCCGAGAATGGCGTTTTCCGCGGTGCGTGTTTGCGTAATTGAACAAACTTTTGTAGCCGCATGAAAGAACACGTGAGAGCTTTCACCTGACGTGTCGATTGCCGCTCTACGACCTAAGACGAGCGAGTTAGGGCCGTATTGTGCATTTGCACTTTCGAGCTACTGTAACTCGCGAATTTCAAACTTTTGAGTTCCGACCAATGGGAGAACAAATGATCAGTGAGTCGGGAGCTATCCAAAAAGCTCGAGACCGTCTCTCTACGACGCGAGTTGAGCGAGTTAGAGCGATTTTAGCGTCAAAATGCCGAAAATTGCGTTTTTCGCGGTGCGTGTTTGCGTAATTTAGAAAACTTTTGCAGACGCATGAAAGAACACGTCGAGAGCTTTCACCTGACGTGTCGATTGCCACTCTACGACGTAAGACGAGTGAGTTAGAGCCGTTTTGCGTTTTCGACCTTCGGGTTACTGTAACTCGCGAAATTCAAATTTTTGAGTCTCGACACCGGTTATGACTAATGATCAGTGAGTCGAGACCTATCCGTAGAGCCCAAGATCGTCTCTCTACGACTTTCCAGCGCCGAGATCTGAGAGCGTGACGGACGCACGCACGCACGCACGCACGCACAGACGGACGCACGCACGCACGCCGAGCTCTCGTAGGGTGTCGCCCGCCTGAGGGCGGGCGAAAAAAGTGACAGAGCACTTCTTACAGAGGCGCACTTACATCGGCTTGTAGTGACACGCCACGATCCAGACGTCGTTTATCGAGCCGCCCTGGAATGGACAGCATAGAATATGGGTATAACTCTGCAAGGCAACAGCATTGTACTCTCAATGGTAGCCAGGGGTTGCGGTATAAGTATGCCAAATCAAGAACACTCTTCATACAGTAGATTCACCCCAGCCGTTTCGACTTCCGCGCATCGTTTCGTCGCGCATCCCAGCTTGTTGCTCTTCGCCCAAGCGACCTACACCAAAACATGACATAGTCGCAGACTTCAATGTACGTACACTATCCGCAGAACTCAAAACACCTGAGTAGCGCGTTCACAGCCGGCTGTCGGTTTGACTTTTCGTGCTCGCGATTTGTATTCGCAGGGAAATTCCGATATCCAGTCTTTGACGGCGGCCTGGGACAGAGATGCTTCGACATTATGACCATGTTTGGCGACGAACAGGTTTTCTCCCGTTTCACTTCTGATCAGGGCCTCGCCATCTGTCGTTTGTATGGAAGGTTGGGATGTACACTGCACATGTTACGTGGTGGTTGCTACCATGCTCCATTTCACATCGGTCCGCTGATGTTTGTGCGCTTTCCGCCAACCTCGCGTCCCACACCTGAAAGCAGCATTGATTGCGTTGCAGCCCACCTGTGTAGCGCAATAAGCACTTGAATTCTACCGCGAAATTCTCATTGGCTACCAGTAACCAAACCACCCACCATGCGAAACATATCTGCAGCCGACGGCAGGTTCTTCCCCACTGCTGACGGCATGAGCCCTTTGGCGACGGCGCATCTGTAGAAGTTGTGACCGTCCACCATCAACCTTTGGAATTCACTCTTTGGTATCGTCAGTTTCTCATTCGTGGGTTTGGGCCAAGCGATCTTTCCACAGCCTGCCTCTTCCATCGCCTTTTGCGCATCTTGTAGAGAAAGGCCAGTTGACGAAGGCATTTCAATACCTTTGCTATTGCCTTACCATTTCCCAATTCGCAAGCGGAGCGTGCCGCAATTGACCTCTTGAAATTTTTGTTTTGCTTCTGTTCTTCATTATTGACTTGTTCTTGCGAACTCCCCTCGAGCTTTGTGTCCGCAGGTGCTCTGTAACCAAAGTTGCATGTTTTTCCAACAGACTTCTCAACACTCATCTCTTCATTTCTCACTCACGAGCTGATGGCACCGACAGAGGGCGATAATGCGAAGAGCAGCAGTGATTTCCAAACAAGGCACATATCTGCGCGCGAGTCACTTTAACTGACTCAGGGGTTATTGTGTCTTTCGTGAAGAACTGAAAATACGAAACAAGTGAAGTGATTTGTACCTGAATTCTTTGGCTCCGCAGGTGTGAACCTTCTTAGCAAGTCGCAGTGTGTGAATTCACTGAATTCTGTGGTAACAACTGGCAACATGAACTCATTCGTAGAATTCTAGGGCGGCAACATCCGGCAAGGCAACTGCAAACCTTTGAGAGGTTGCATAAGTAGAACCTCAATTGCGTTGTGTTTGTTCTGTGATCTGTATATCGATCAGTCACCTTACGACATGATTGCATCTTTTGTGCTCAACTATTGTACAGGGTCTGATCCTGGTGCATGGTTAATCTATGATACAGTAATGACGTGCTATACAGGGTTTCGCTGAAGTTATGACCCACTGTCGCAAGTCGCGATCGAATTTGATTTTGCAGCCAACTGCTTTCGAAATAATTGAGACGAAGTTTCGATTGAGCGAGCGAAGGGATTAGAATGTGCTCACATTCTTGATGCACTTCACAGAGTTAGGAGTTCACAGGGACAGGGTGTGCTTGAAGTTCACAAATGGAAACGCGTCTAGTTGCAGAGGCCGGTTGTGCGATTGCATCGCGTTCCATTGGGACAATTGGTGCAGGTTCGGCCGGCTTCATATGCAGCCTTAGGGCCCTTCCGAGTGTGGACGTTCCCCCTGAAAAGGCTAGCACGTGACATTGCATGTGACTGCAGTCGCAGGGTGATGGCCTACAATACCCACTTAAGAATTCAAGACCAGTTCTCTGACCTTGGCAGATACTGGCACGACACGCTCCACCAGGGCGGCACGTTTGTGTGTGTTTTCAGCTTCCTGACCCATGAGCTTTGAGAGCCCTTAGATGTCCCCGTTGAACTGTTGATGGTCTTCTTCCTCTCGATGGTATAGGAGACTCGCTTGGTGCAGAGTCTCGCCCCGCATCCCACTTTATTGGACTTCGCCCAGGCCATCTGTGCGCCAATGTTTGTATGGTTGTGGTGAAGAAGATTGCGCTCTGAAGTTTGCCATTGCAACTTTGCCTGCGTCGCGTGCCCCACGCGATTTCGAGAGATCGCGCCGTTCACCACGCTCTTGGTGCTACCGCTGTAGTACTGCGGGAACTCGCATATCCACTGGCGCATCGCCTGCTCGACGGCGTACTGCTTGTCGATTCTGGGCCCGGAAATGGATGCGAGGTTCTCCGATCCCAGCCGCTTGTCGTCTGCAAGCAAAATTGTCTATTCATCCTACTAGTCTGGCGTTGCATGACCCATGTTCTTCACTTGCCATGGCCGGACCACTGGCATCGATTGGCTGACCTCTGCGCGGCGGCCGCTAACCTGCGGTCCCATTTCTGCGGTAGTGAGACGTGCAATCAGACTGTGCGCAATCCAATGTCACACGCACGCACACACCATGGCAGTCATGTTCGCCGCTGGGGCCAGTCTGGCACCGTTCCGCGCAGCCATCTGCCCCTTGGCGACAATACAGCGAAAGTGGTTGTGGCCCATTTCTACCAGACTTTGGATCGAGGGCAATGAACCGCCTTTCTTCCTTTCGACCAGGTCGATGGGCCACTTAGGTTGCGGGCATCTGGCGTTAGCTGCGCCTGCACAAATACACATCCGATGTAATGTAGCGGAGCTCTTGAAAGCGACAGAGAAGTGGGGACCTCTGTCTAACTGATTCTTGCATTTGCCCTTCCAGAAGGGCGTCCACTGGCTTTTGCCAACGACGGGCGTCGCTGCCATTGCCCCAGTGCTGAAACTTGTGCAACAAACCATACCGCTGAAGCTGAATACGGGAAAGGCAACGTACGCCTGTGGGTTCTCTCGAAACGGCCTCAGCACTAGTGCGAGAAATGCCACGAGACAAAAACGACTCATGGTTTTGCAGGATTGGCTAGCGTCGCCCATAGGTATAGGTTCTACCGTCTCCGTTCCAGTTTGAGTGGGAACTGGAGTTAAGCGCATTTTCCCGGTATTTATGTTCTTGAAAACGAGCACATGTGTCTCTCCACTTGTCATGCAGAATTACGATTACTAGACGAACCATACTGCCATACTAACCATATACAGGGTGGGTCAAAAAAAGTGAGACCCCTAACTTTGCAGCCGCCATTCTCAAGCTTGGCTTCACGAATCCGATTGAAATTCACACACTACATACTACAGGGTGTTCTTGATCAACTGCCAAAATTTCGGACCATTTGATCCATCCTAAGGAAAATGGCGTCACTTTACGCAAGGTCATGTCGAAAATCGGGTGCAACGACTTTTCAATGGTGGACGTCGAGGAGAAGGACGAGGCCCTCGTCGATGGTCGTTGTCCTCGACATCCTCCATTGAAAAGTCGTTGCACCCGATTTTCGACATGACCTTGCGCAAAGTGACGCCATTTTCCTTAGGATGGATCAAATGGTCCGAAATTTTGGCAGTTGATCAAGAACACCTTGTAGTATGTAGTGTGTGAATTTCAATCTGATTCGTGAAGCCAAGCTTGAGAATGGCGGCTGCAAAGTTAGGGGTCTCACTTTTTTTGACCCACCCTGTATTACTAAGCAGCTGCGGATTACTTAGCGAATCGTGTTGTACCTATCTCATGAGCAGTGCTGGTTCACAATAACGATTGCCGACAGCGCTAAACTGGGAATGGATAACAATACGATTGCCTTCTCTACCTACTGGCACAACGATCTATTCGGGTGTTATGCAACAGTCAAACTAATCGCCACTTTGTTCTTCTTCACAGCAGCGGCTTGCCGGCGGTGTCCTTTCTGATCTTGTGCGTCAGTCCCTCCACTGTGTACTCGAAGCTGCAAGCCGATAGTCAAGTTTTCGCATCTCTCAAGTTTCATTTGTTTGTCATCTGAAGCTTAGCTCCGTTCCCACCTGAAGGAGTAGCACTTTCCTTCGCGCGTGGCTGCCCTTGTGCAGGGGATGTCCCTATACCCAGAGTATCCGTTGCGCAGCCATAGCCTTGTCGTGGCCAGCAGATAGTCCTCCTTCCCATGAGTGACGTCGTAGACATTAAGGGTTGCAGAGGGACGGAAATCGCTCAGGACGAGCCCCTCTGCGCGCATGCACAGCGTGATGTTGTCGCAGATGTACTCGGCGTGGTCCTCCAGTGTTTCGCCCACCAATACGTGGTTCTTGCCCTTTAAAGGATTGTTTGTAAATCGGCATTGAATACCGTATCATGCGAATGCGTTAACTCCAATAACCCCTCCCCCTCCCCCTGATTGTGCAATTGGAACGCCCCCAGGCACCCCCTGCCTTTGTTCCACAATTTCCAGTCCATCTTCAAAACCTTGCTAAATCTTGTAGCATCCGAAGGGCTGAATTAAAAGCGCCACACCCGCATTAGAGCATCCCCCTCCCCCTCTCCAATAGGCACGTTACCCTCAAATGTCCAGGGTGCTTATTGGACGACTCACGGGCTCTGTTGCGGAATATACGGTATCTCTATACATACCACGATCTCCAGCTTGACGTCACAACTCTCGGGTAGGCCGTCGTCGCAGACGGAAGGTCCGTAGGGCACCCCGGGCACGTAGGCCTCGTTGATGGCGAAGTAGTGCCAGATGAGACTGGCCCTCTGCACTCCTGACACCACTGGCGTCCCACCAGCCACCAATAGACAGATGGCAAAGATCAGTTTGTCTTGAGAGTTCATGGCTGGTGGGTTGCAGGGTTGGGGCGACTACTGACACTGAGTACGTACCGAACTCTGTCTGCGTCGCGGAAATACGCAAGTGATTGGGGGAGGGAAGAAACTCCAGACATCATCATGCGACCCTCTTTAGTGGCTTGAGTGGCGGGGACCCATTGTCCTTTTGCGGGCCCTTGTCGTCCGGATGATTCACGCGAGACGCCTCTAATGGCCTGGCATAGGCCTCCTATTCACATGAGAGGTATTCTTGAAACGATTCGAGAATCTTCTCAAGCGCGTGCGCACGTCCTCAAAGAAATGACACCTTTGACCGGATGTCAGTCACCTCTGCGCCATTTCAAGGAAGTGGGAAGTGAATAGACTTTCACAGACACATTTGCTCACGTATGTTGCCTCCTACAATCACCGGTTTCAGTGAATTAGCTAGCACAGTTGAAACGAAAATCACAGCCACCGTTCCGACCAGAACAAACTTCAAGAGAGATCGCAGAGCGCAGTGATAGAGAATATGGTAGCGTGAGAAAACTGTACAGTACAGTGCTGCTGAAATGTGAAAGAAGCGAACAGTGTGGCAGCCTGAAACGTCTCATGAACTTCAGTTTTCATCATTGTCAGATCAGTATTGTACCACAGCCTTTCTAACTTTTCTTGGCGCCGCCAGCTTCAGAGGTCTGGCGCTGCACCCCTCCATTCTCCTTGCTGGCCCTCCTTGCCTGCTGCTGGCCACTTTTGTCGTTGTCGTGAAACGCTCCAATGACACTGAGGATCCCAGGGCGCGCCCCGTGAATGGACTGGGACTGCTGTTGGTGTGAGGAGGTCACCACCCCCGTAGAGGCTCGCTTCTGAACGGGTTTGCCGCCAGGTTGTTGCTGTGCTTTGTCCCCTTTGTCGCTGCTGATGCGCAGCGTCTCCACTGTGGGACTGCTGTGACGCCGGTCCGACTGGTGGGACTGGGTCTTCTTCAGCTGGCGACGGTAGGACACCCAGCCGTGGCCTGTGAATGCTAGGAATACTGTAAGTGCCGATCTGGCTACGCGATTTGAACTTTAATCGAGTAAAGACGCTTTGCTCTACCGCTGAGCTATGAATCATTCACATATTTCCTCCCCTCGCTTGAGACAGCACTTTCAATTCAGTTATCGACGAATGCGAACTGACAGACGTTCAGCAGCCTCATCATATACATACCACCAACGTGCGCAGGCGCCCCCTGTCCCGAAGTGTCTGGCCTGCTAGCCGTCTTCTTCTCCTCCTCCTTTAGTCGCTTCTTCTCTCCGTTCAGGGAAGCCGCCGCCGTTTTGTCGCCCATCTTTCTGTTTGAAAATTATACTTCAGTTAGCAAATTCACTTGTTTTTGCGTTTGCGCTACAGTGACGCCCACTTGGCTAAGTCCTCAGCAGTCAGCGACTCTGAATTCTTGACCTCGAGAAGCGCTATGCCGTTGTGCTGGCGATTGGCCGAAACCAACAGCTTCTCTTGAATCTCGGCGCTTTGCGTCAAGACCGAATGGTGCAGCGCTGTGTTCCCCTTCACGTCTTGGATCAGGAGATCGCAACCCTCCTGAATTGACGCTTGACGAGTTAAGTATGAGTATTAGTGCAAGCACACCACTGTTTGTTGGATTACTGTACCTGTTTGGCCAGTAGTTCCACCGCTGCAGAGTTCTTGTTCTGGACGGCGACGATCAGTGAGGTTTGCTTGCCAGCACTGGTCAGAGCATTTACGTCTGCTCCACAGCTAAGCAGCTTCTTAAGGTATGTCAGCTGAAGGTTAGAAAGAATGTAGCGTGTTTTCTCATCATTAGCACTAACTCCTACATACTGTGCAAAGGGGAACGTAGAATGAAGGTGCGACCAATGCACTGAATGGTCATCACATCTACACTCTGTCACACTCATGCTACATAGAACGGATGCACTCTACCAAGACGTCGTTATCCATCTGGTTCTGATTGAGGAAGGCGTGCAAGGGCCTGTCGCCATTGGCCAGAACGCAATTGGGATTCTCAACCGAGCCTTCCCTGTCCAGCTGTTTGCGCAGCTTCTGCAGCTCTTTCACAGCCTCTGCTACGCTCATGGTTGGCTCATGTGAGCTTGTGACAACTGTGCCCTTATGTTATTCAGAAGCTTTGAAACAGAATGTTAGATAGCCTGCCTTCTTCCACTCATCAAGGAACTTGGCAACCTTACTGCAGCTCGACTGAGAGTCGAAGACAAAGGGAGCAGCCCTACGCCTCAGTGGCAATCTGCGACGCTGGCTAATTACAGTAGAATACCTCGCGCCCGCGCCCCGTTTCATGACTCCTCTCCTTCTTCTCCTGTGACGCACACACACACACACACTTTGAAAGCTGGACAAAGTGAGCCCGGTAGCGACTATAGTCGCCGCAGGCGCTCAAGCATGTATAGCAGTCATTAGGAGCAGAAGGAGAGGCGCCCCATCGCCTAGCAACCGTCACAAGGGCGTTTCCGAGCGGCGACCGTAGGCTCGCGACCTCGCCTACAGTAATCCATCGAATATGAGACAGTAAAGACGAAATAATGTGCGTTTCGAAAGCATTTGTGGTCTTTCGGCCGCGAGTTGGCGTCGCTGTTTTGACGATTGCAGAAGTGAGCCAGCGCTAATTGAGTCTAGAACTATGTATAGCGTTATATGTATTTGTCCGGCTCAAGACACCGCAATTATTCGACTGAACGGTGAATCGATTCAGAGGATATGGGCTGTACACTGCGCGGCCCGTAGGTCTCGTGACAAATGAGGCAGGCGCCCGCTATTTCTGACCGGGCAATACCTGTTTTCCCGTTTCCTTCTGCTAGTTGGATGACGTCTGGCGAGGAGCGATTGACCCGTCAATAATATGAGAGCCCGGCCATATACACCTATACTTACACGTCGTTTCGCTATAGTGCATGGGTGCGTCTAGTAGAGCAGCTGCCATAAACTTCGTGTGACGCAAGAGGATTAGCCTGTATAATCCCGGTAATGGCCGGCCAATCACGTCCGTCGATTAGCTATTCTAGGTCTTGTGTATTCATTCTTCTAATAGAAAGGTCGCGCGGCCGAAATAACCGTGCAGCATTGGCCTTGAAGTGTCACGTCGACAGCACTGATACATAGGTAACTTTGTTCTTCTTATCACTTCGACCAAATGGGATAGTTGATCAACTTAGCGCTACAGCGATCGTGATTTTGATTATCTTGGCAATTGCCCGCTCGCTCCAATTCGAAGAGAAACAGCCGGTTTCTTCCATCGTGCACATAGGGATGATACAGGGTAATCTGTGGCCCGGCCAGTGCCCAGTAGCGCCCCAAATTGAACCCGTTCCCGGTCCAGATGACGCCCTTTCCCCAACCGGTGGAATCGAAGAACGTTTCTCCAGCGCGAGGGGAGGGTGTGAAGTCGGCTACGTAAATGGAGGGAGTGTAGAGTGGAGAGTTGTGGTGCTGAAGTTTTTAGCAAGGTGTCACGCACTTCACTTGTTTGAACCTTTGTTCTAGGCCATAAGTAACTTCTGCTCTGATGTTTCGCTTCAGATTTATTTAGTTCGAGTCTATTTTATCTATTTTATTTGTTAATTTATTACAATATTATATTAGGCGTTGTTCTTTATTACTAGATTCTTGATTTATTTATTTATTTTATTCATTTACTTTTTTATTTGTTGATTTAGCATTTATTAATTAATTAATTTATTAGTTTATTAATTTACTAATTTATTATTAATTATTATATTTCGTTTAACATCTAACCCTTCCATTTCGATCCCGTCTCGCGGGTCGCGCGTGGTTGATCAACCTTTCAAAATTCAACTTGTACGTTTTCCATTTCGTCAAAATTCGACCGTCCAACGTCACATTATTCACAATGCCCTTTACGTCGTTCATCCACTTGCTGTAACAATTGCGGCCTTGATTTTCCACCAGAACTTGCAATCTTTGGCCTTTTCTGGCGTGTAATTTCAGTGTCGTGTCAAATCCCCGTTGAGTGATGCCAACTGGTGTCTTGTCCAGGAAAATGTATCCTCTGTCGTGAATGCCAGTGACATTCAACACTTCACCAGCTTGTGACAATCTGGTTTCATACAAAACGAAACCGTAATAGTGGTCCAATAGCTCCATCCTTAAGGGGTACGTCGACAGCACTGGTCGGCCCACAGTAATTCGGTGCAAAAGCTGAAACAGTGTGCCCACTTTCCTAAAAGTGCGCAAACACAATTCATGTTCGATTTTCACATCATAAGTCGATTTGAACTCCTCACTTGAAAGTGATGTTCCCATAGTGAAACTTCTCGCCCTCTTCAGGCGGAGCGGTGGCTATTTCCTTGCCAGTGACTCGCTCGATCTGCTGTCTTATGGCGAAGTATTTCGGTGTGTAGTCACCTGAAATATTGTGGTAGATTGTAATAATCAAAATATAAACCGACAAAAGTTTGGACGTGAAAGACTGGGCTGTGTGGCCTCTGCCCAACTTTTCCTTGCACGAACTTCTGTTCCACGAATTTACTAGCGTCTGACGAAAACCCCTGAATACCAGCTTCCGTGAGCGGGGCGTTGTAGTCAAACGACGTGGTGATGACCGAAAGTCTACTATCGTTGCGCCAGATGTTAGCGCCGTTTGTGTACCCAAAATTCGTCCCTCCGGCAAACATGAATAAGTTGAAGGAAGCGCCTGAACGGGATTCAAAGGGTTACAATGTAATCTAAAGCTGATTTAAACTATTTTCACAACAAATTACAACAGCACCTTGTTCGTACATGTACCGGATGGTGTCCACTATGGGTTGAATGGGGTGGCGGGGGTAGGAGGCGTTCCAATAGCTCTCCGTTCCGGGGTAGAACTCCGAGTTGACGTATGGGCCAGCTACAGTAGACAAGAAAAGCAAATGAATGATGGGCATCAGAGTCTAATTGTAGACAGACGCTTGCTTGCGCATTGGAAAATCTGTCCAATGAACGCATCGAACGTGAATGTGTGGCGAGAAACGAAGTGTCAGTTTCGCAGTTTCGCGAACCACAATGCCTACCGTGATGAGGCGTGACGTTCCTCTGATTCCCAAAGTCCTTTCTGACGCTCTCCAGTGACTTGGGTCCAAAATCCACTGTGGGATACACCTCTGCATCAGGGATGATGCAGTGGAGAAAGACGTCCATGCCTCCGTCCACGGAGAAGTAGACGACGCCCTTCCCCAAGTGGGATTTGGTCAGATTGCTGAAAGTGAAGCAGAAGTGCAGAGGTTAGCGAAACTTCATGTGATGATTGCAGAAATTGATCTCAGCAGATCAATAATAGAGCATCCATTGCCAATTGTATCCTCGGACGCCAAGCTACACATGCATACTTTCTTGAAACCACTCAATGATGGGTCCGCTTGCATTCTCAGAGACCAACCTAAGCCAAGTCGTGTAGTTGGTGTCGCATTTCGTCCAGGATCCGTACTCGTTCTCTATAGCGACCATGATTATGGGGCCTCCGTTGGTGATGAGCAGCGGTTTCATCAAAGGCAGCAGAACGTCGTACCTGAACGTGAGGTGGAACGTCGTCGTCGTCGTCGTCGTCGTCGTCGTCGTCGTCGTCGTCGTCGTCGTCGTCGTCGTCGTCGTCGTCGTCGTCGTCGTCGTCGTCGTCGTCGTCGTCGTCGTCGTCGTCGTCGTCGTCGTCGTCGTCGTCGTCGTCGTCGTCGTCGTCGTCGTAGTCGTCGTCGTGGTTGGTGTTGTTGTTGTTGTTGTTGTTGTTGTTGTTGTGGTTGTTGTTGTTGTCGTCGTCGTCGTCGTCGTTGTTGTCGTCGTCGTCGTCGTTGTCGTCGTCGTTTTCGTCGTTGTCGTCGTTGTTGTCGTCGTTGTTGTTGTCGTCGTTGTTGTTGTTGTTGTTGTTGTTGTTGTTGTTGTTGTTGTTGTTGTTGTTGTTGTTGTTGTTGTTGTTGTTGTTGTTGTTGTTGTTGTTGTTGTTGTTGTTGTTGTTGTCGTTGTTGTTGTTGTTGTTGTTGTTGTTGTTGTTGTTGTTTTTTGTTGTTGTTGTTGTTGTTGTTGTTGTTGTTGTTGTTGTTGTTGTTGTTGTTGTTGTTGTTGTTGTTGTTGTTGTTGTTGTTGTTGTTGTTGTTGTTGTTGTTGTTGTTGTTGTTGTTGTTGTCGTCGTCGTGTCTTGTGTTGTTGTCGTCGTCGTCGTCGTCGTCGTCGTCGTCGTCGTCGTCGTCGTCGTCGTCGTCGTCGTCGTCAGAAGCGGAGAATATGTAGGTTCCAATTAAGAAACACTCAACAGTGAAATACCACCGTCACGAAAGAGAGCATTCTCAAACCACAAGGCACAACCACCACACCAACACAATTCTGCGATGACCAATTCAACCACTACACCATTGCAAGAAACAGAGTTGCAGAGTCTAACCATCTCTTGACAGGGCCCAGAAAGCGAGGATCCGACGACCGAAGGTAGATATCGGGATCTTTCAGTAGCCACGCGGGCAGACCACCAAAGTCCACAGCGTTGTCAATGTAGGGCCCCGGCCTCAGGATCACCCACAGACCCACATCTTGGGCCGTCAGAACGAAGCGCGTTAGGTTGGCCATGCCTGTGGCAGTGTATTCTGCGTTGAAAGTGTTCAACCAAAATATGACGCAGAATTGAGTGAAACGAAATTGAAAGACGCAAATTGAACAAAACGGAACTGAGTAAAATAAAACAGCAACAACAAACACGCGCAATAACTTTTTGTTAATAATGAATTTAAATAAAATAAAAGAAAACAGCACTAAACAAACAGCAAAATTGAATGAAATACAGTAACGTCAAACAAAATAGAAACACAATTGTAGGGCATTCCAGCGCCCTCCAAAAATTTGAGTATATAAAAGAGAGGAGAAATTAAAAACAAAGTGAAATAAACTAGATGACATGACATATCATAAAGAATGCCATTTGAAAAGAGACAAAACTAACTAAAATAGAAGGAAGTCATCCAATTCCCCACCAGAGAATCTGTATTTCCCTTCACATGTCTCGTGCGTGAACCAGTTGACACAAGTCTGCACTGCGTTCGCGCCCATGGCTTTCAGTTTCAGCAGTCGGTCTCTCCAGAATTTCACCGGTATTCTGAAGTAGTGCACGCTTCCGGCGATGTAGCGGAACGGCCTCCCGTTGAGCAGGAACCGATTGTGAGCATAGTCGATTTCGAATGCGCCTTTGGAGTGTGGTGACTTCGCCGACAAAGCAAAGCAAGCGAACAGTGCGACGATACAAAGTTTCCGGTGCATTCTGTTGCTGATCTTTGCAAGTGCTATTGTTGGTCTATACGCGCGGTAGGGAGGTGAGACAGCATGTTGTACCGTAGAGAGACGTATCCGATTTCAGCAGTGTTCCCCACATGAGAGACTGACTGGTGGATTGCCTGGGGCTCAAATATATACAGGGGTGTACCTATGTGCCTACTAGCTGCTTTCAATCACCTTGCAAAGAGATTTTTATGGCAAGCCTTCTGCAAGCTTTGCGTAACTGATTCGTTCCCCTTGATTCATTCTTGGCGAGCTGGCTGTGCGATGATTGAAGAGTTGGCGCCATCCCAACGACCTTTGTTGTCGTCTACCGTACCCGTTGACTGCAGGACAGACACAACAAAGCAAGTCAAGTACACAAGACAGAGGAGAGCAGATGCGGCTGTGCTCTCTGCGAGTGGAATGGAAGAGGCAGCAGCTGTAAAGATTTGCATGGAGTGAGAGCACAAAGCACATGGTTCGTCCGTCTGTGTGCGTGCACTAACGGCATGCTTGTTTGTCTGTCCCCCGCGCGCGCCATGTGGAACGCGAGACGATCTGTCATTGGGCGAGTGAGTGAAGTGAAAGTCGTGAGACGGACGAACGCTAGTTAGAGACCGGCGCGTGGAATTTCTCTCACTTTTGTCTGCGTTCTTCCCCTTGCATTGTTGTAGAACGCAGACAGAGTAAAGGCAAGTGTTACAGAGGTCCAAAGTTCTGGCAGAAATGGAGGCCGTTCTGTGCCTGTGCCACTTCTGCGAGACCCACGGGCCCAGGGTCGTCTTCACAGAGCAGACCTTCAGGTGTGCAGTGGTCCTGTTGACTTCATAGTTTCGCACAAACTTCCATTCTAACAATCTTCCAAACCCCTGAAACTTCCAGGCAGCCACTGCTATTCGATCTGGCCGTAGCCTGTGACGGCCTTCGCCTCTGCAGCAGTCCCAGTGACAAAGACAGAGACAATAACCATCACACCACTGAAGACGCCCTTGACAATGACAGTGACAAAGACAGTGAACCTGAGGACAAGGGGGAGGACAGCGACGTGTCCTCGCCATGCTGCAGCAGATGCTTGAACGAGACGGAGCAACTGAAGAGGGACAAGAGGAGGACAAAGAAGGAGACAAATGGAGGACAAGAGGGGACAAGTGGCGCGATGGACTCGCCTGGGGACAGCGCCACTTCATCCAGGCACTCGTCCACCAACGCAGCGCCCAATGGTGAAGACAGTTTTTGAGTTTGTCAGTTAGAGTGCTGTGATTTGATTTTGTTGCTCGCGTTTCAGAGGACGCCACCGCAGCTTCACCTATCGATGGCAAACGGAAGCAGTTCTACGGCGACTATAATCTCATCCTGCGCCGAATCACTGATACCACTACTCCAGACAAAGACCTAGAATTCTGTCCCGCCTGTGAGCAATCCACTTGTGCACGTTTGTCCTCGTGCCGTTACAAAGATCCTGACAATTTGTAACCTTTGTAGGTACGTCTCTGGGCGACTGGACGCCAGGGTTCGTCAGTAACGACCACGGGGCCAGAATTAGTTTCGTGGGCAGCCAGTACCCCTATGAGGAGAGGAGCTTTCTCAATGCGAAGCACGCATGCCTTAGGAGTCTCAGCTGCGAAGTCTGCCCCGGTGAGTGCAGAGTTGGTGTGTCTGCTGATGCAATGCACTCTTGGTGATTCTAGTCACTCCCCTCCCTCCCTCCCTACATACACAGATCTTCCGTCCTCTGACTCTCTCTCCCGCCAGTTCCTCCTTCTCTCCCAACCTCTCTCCTTCTCTCTCTCCAACTCCCTTCATCCAGCTTCCTCTTCCCCCCCCCCCCTCCCCCCACTCCCTTCTCTCCCTCCCTCTCTCCTTCCCTTCGTCCAGCTCCATCCCTCCCTCCCCTTCCTCCCTCTCTCCCTATCCCTTCCTCCATACCTGTAACGCGCCCCCTCGGGGGGGGGGGGGGGGTAATTCGGATTGTAGGGCGGGGGGGGGGGTCAAAATGACCAAAAAAATATGAAAAGAAGTAAGGAAATTTCGCAAAAATAGGGTAGAAAGTACCAAAAATTCTTAATTTTGATGAAAAACAAACGAAATATAGCGCCGCAGGCGCAAATTTGGCCATCTTTAAGCGCCGCAATTTTTGGGAGGGGGTCTTTCAGGCTGGGTAGGGGGGAGGGGGGAAGATCTACGGCCAGGGGGACACCCCCCCCCCTCACCCTCCAGCTCTCTCCCCAAAGTACAAACTCATCATCTCCCCTCCAATTCAGAGGGCGAAGGCAGTGTGTTCTTTGGCGACGAGACGCACGGCTACGTTCTCAGCTACGAGTTCAGCGTCAGAGACCTGGGGGCGAGGGGATTTCAGCGCAGATACTCACTTGTTCTGTTGGCTGAGGACAAGCTCTTGTTACTCAATTCACATGATTTTCTGGTGAAGGGCCTGCGGAGAATAGCCCAGACGATCAAGGTTGGTAGTGGTTTGTGCCTGTGACGCTAGAGAGGCGTGTATTCAAGGGGGGGGGGGGGGCACGTGTTAGTTCGACCCATCGAGTGGTCCATAATTTGCAAGGTGTTTTCAGAGTTTTGCACTCAGATTTTTTCGCTCGGCCTCAGCCGAGCGAACCCTATCAAGAGCTCGGCGTGCGTGCGTGCGTGCGTGCATGCGTGCGTGCGTATGTCACGCTCGCTTCGGGCTTAATAACTCGCTTGTCCGACGTCGTAGGACGGAGTTTGAGACATCGTCGGGTAGCCCGCGGACTCCTTTCGCCATCTGAGTGTTCAAAACTGAAATAAGTTTTCAAAATCGCGCGCTACAGTATCCCAAAGTGGGGTCCATTTTGAAACAAAAGTTGATCGAACCTAGTCAAATCGCATATCAAAGTAAAGCGCTCGAGCTCCTGAGCACGAATCCGACAACAAAAAGTTTCAAAAGTTTAAATAGAGAGCTACAGTAACCAAAACGCGTCGCAAACTAGAAACTACACGCTTGCTTCGGGCTTAATAACTAGCCTGCCAGACGTCGCTGAGTTGACATCGACGGGTAGCCCGCGGACTCCTCTCGCGAACTGTGACGTCGACATTATATCAAGTTTTAAAAATTGCGCGCTACAGTATCCCAAAGTAAGGTCCGCGAAACGTCAAAACTTCATCGAACATAGCCGAATCGCATATCAAAGTGAAGCGCTCGAGCTCCTGAGCAGGAATCCGACAACAAAAAGTTTCAAAAGTTTAAACAGAGGGCTACAGTAAGCAAAACGCGAGGAAAACTGCAGATTTTGGTTTGTTATATCTTGGCACTCGTGCGTTGCAGAGCGGCGGTCTTGACATCGCTGGAGAGCTCACTGCAAGCCAACATCAAATCAAGCTCACAATTAACCTTAGTTTTGCGTTAGATTCCAGTGTCTTTTTTAAATTCAGTCTGAAAAGATAATTTTCTTAGTGTACAGAATTAAACCCGAGCGATACCAATGTTGCGTAGCAAGACCACTCCAAAAAGTGCAGTCGCGAGTGGAGTCAAAGACGCCGCACGAAACCGCAAAGGGCCTTGCTACAATCTCAGTGAAAATTCAAAGCTCGAAACCACTGCGCTTTTTAAAAGAGACTTGTTTGCAAGGTATTTCAGATTTTGTGAGAGGGGGAGGGTACGCTTATTTGACGAATTACGATAAATCGCCGACACTGCAATTCTTCAATCTCCCTCTTTGGGGGGGGGGGGGGGGTATGTGCTCTAAAAACAACTGTGAGAAAGCACGGCAAATCACTGTCACACAATACCAAACTTCAGGCCAAGTGCTCAGAGGTCTTCTCTCGGGAGGAGGAGGCCTCCGCGCGCGAGATACCCCCTCCTCCCCCTCCCAAATGCCCTGAGGGCATTCTGGCGGAGGAACCCCAACTGGTGGGGGGCGTCCGTCTGTCTACCGTGGGCAGAGTTGGCATGTTGCCAACGGGGTTCTTCCTGAGAAGGAGACAGACCAGTGGAGACAGTGGGGGAAGGCAGAGAAAGTTGCAGACGAATAGAAGTCTGCAGCAGTTGACCGGGGAGCAGAATGTCTTCAGGACCATGCACAGGTGTGTGGAAGTTTTGGGGTACACTTACAATGGTTTCTAATAGGCACTAGCTGCGTATCCATGGGGGGGCAGTTCCGAGGTACTCCCCCCCCCCCCCCCCACCAGCATGTCGGCCAACAGAAAAAGTTTGTTGCGGTGCGGCACTGTAAGGGGGGAAAATTTCGCCTGTGATGTTGTAAATAACGAAGATTCTAGATTGTGTAGGGAATGAATGATTACATTCATTCCCCAGGCGTTTCGCATACCGCTGTCGGCTATATCTGTCTCCTGTGCGCCCACCAGAATATCTACCATGACCACCGTAAACTTCAAAGCCCATCTATAAAGCTTCTACAATAGTAGACAAGAAGGCCAACCGGCCGCGGCGACCACGCGCTGCCTACAATTGTGAAAATTTCGGCACTTAAGGCTGCAAATAGCAAAACTTCCGCGAGTCTACTGCGCAAATTTGCACTCATTAGTACTACAACGGTTACAAGTTCTGCCCCTCCGGGCCAAATCTGTTTGTGAATCATGAGTTTGACACCATGTTTTCCACAACAGGCAATTCGTGAGTCTGCTGCGAATGCAGAGCCGCCGATGCATAGAGGTCGTCTT
This sequence comes from Linhomoeus sp. GSCO2_2, assembly GCA_030248115.1. NCBI lineage: Eukaryota > Metazoa > Nematoda > Chromadorea > Monhysterida > Linhomoeidae > Linhomoeus > Linhomoeus sp. GSCO2_2. The sequence goes on along the minus strand of JASAMZ010004292.1, from coordinate 14,591 downwards.
GGAGGGACCCCCCACCGAGGACTCGCTGGTGGAAAGCGAGATGGCAGAAAATGGGAGGAATGGACACATTGTATTGAATGGAACACTCTCTCCCATAAGGAATGATGATGAACAGGAGGGTGGGAGGAGCGGCTCGGGTGGGAGGGAGGATATAATATATCCTCATATTATGAGGATATTGAGTGGATTAGTTTGTGGGGGGGGGGGAGGTACTGTATTAGGGAGAGGATTGAGGGGGCGGGGACAAAATTCAAACGCCGGCGACGCTTGAAATATGTGAAAACGTTTGCTTGCCGCTTAAAGGTGGCTAAAGTTTGACCTGCTTCCCGCAGATTCTGTCCATTTTCACGTATTGGTATGAATTTGCCACTTTTGCCACTTTGCGCCACTCTCCTGGTCCCCCCCCCCCCGCCTCAAACTCGAGACGCCTCCCCCCACCCCCCACCCCCCCCCCCCCCCCCACGGCTGCTTAGCGTAAACATGTAGCATAGCGAAATCTCTTGAAGTGCCTACTATACTGTTACACTAACCACCATACCACTTTTGCAGCCACCCCCTCCTTCTATGCCACTGACGACGAACTCCAGCAAATGTCCCCCGTATCCACATTTCCCATTGAAACCTCCGATCCCAATGCGGACCTATTGATCTTGGGTAGATCACTGTCGAATGCTGATTTGGAGCTACTGTTCTGGAGATTATTGATAGGAGATACAGTATATGTTGTCAGCATTGATACCCCGCTGAGAGGGAGGTTTCTGAATGCCCTGGGGCACATTCTGCCCAGGGGCTGTGTCTGTGTGGAAAGGAATCTGGAACTGGACCTGTGTCAGGTGGGTGTGTTGCAGAGAATTGACTGGGAAAAGAGCAATTGATGGCCATACCTGTAACGCACCCTCTCGGAAAGGGGGGGGGGGGGGTAATCAGGATTTTATGGGGTGGGGCGGCTTCATAAACCCTGGAGGCGGTCAAGTGATTTAAAATTTGTCAAAAGAGGAAAGAAATTTTGCAAATAGAGGATAAAAAGTGCGCAAAATCGCATAATTTTGATGAAACCAGCCCAAATATAGCGCCGCAGGCGAAAATGTGGCCATGCGAAAATTTTTGCAATCTTTGGGAGGGGCGTGGGGGAGAGGGAGAGATCTCCGGCCAGGGGATCCCCCCTCCCCCCCCCCCCCCCCAACGTTACAGGTATGCAATTGAGTGAGACTTGACAATGGGGCGTACTGACTTCTGGAAATATTCACTTCACAGATGACACAAATCTAAATCAGTGACACAAATTTCGTGAAGTGAATCGCTGAAACGCCCCCAAAGGTTCCAGCACCGTGCCAGTTTGCATGCCGCTGTCAACAACCAGTGGCGGGCCTAGGATTTTCCGATAGGGGGGGGGGCACAAAATGCAAAAATTTTCCAAAGCGCCGCAGGCGAAAATTTCGCACTTTTAGGCCATTTTAACGTTAAAAATCGCCAAAATTTGACCTTTGCAACCTGTTAGATACCCTAAATTTAGATTCAAAATTGCGCCGCAGGCGAAAATTTTTACGTTTTTCATGCTCCCTGTGCAAAAATTTTGTCTAAATTGAGCGCCGCATGCGAAAATTTGGCGACTTTTGGTCCCTAAATGCCAAATTCTCTTACAAAATAGCGCCGCAGGAGAAATTTTTTGATATTCCTGTGTCATTTAAGCAAATTTTTTCTCAAAGGTCGGACCGTAAGGGGGGGGGGGGCAGTGCCCCCCCTGCCCCCCCCCCCTGGGCCCGCTAGTGTCAACAACAAAATTCCGCTAATTTGGCCACGTTTTCGAAGCGCTTGTTGGGACATGCCCCGAAGGCAAAATACTGCTATATCAGTTACTCACAATCATAACCTCCATCCAAGGCAGACTTCCCATTGAAACTGACCAATCTTGTCTTTCTGAATACTAGCCGTTTTGTTGTGGATGCATTAGGACAAGGCACATGCCCTGAGGGCGTATTCAAATTCCATACCAATCCACCCAGTGGCGGATCCAGGATTTTGGAATGGGGAGGGCGGAGTTTTGGAGGCCACAGGTGGGGGGGGGGGGGGTGGGGGGCAAGATGCCGTAAAAGTACATCAAATATTTGTGCCGCAGGCGAAAAGTATTACCGATTTTGGCCTTTCTGTTACAAAATTGCCTCAAAATAGCGCCGCTGGCGAAATTTTCGCCGATTTTGCCCTATTTTGTTACAAAAAATGCTTTAAAATAGCGCCGCAGGCGATATTTTTGCTCTGGAAGTGCTGCCGCGCAAAATTATTCTTTCCGGGAGGGGGAATGGGAAGTGGGGGGGGGCGTTTGGCTGAATGAGGGGGGCGGACGCACAACCCCCCCCCCCCCCCCCCACCTGAATCCACCCATTCCAGGAGTCCCAGGAGCCCACCAGTTCCACTCTGAATCTCGTGGGGATTATCCCAGCGGGCTCCTCACGCGACTCTCCCCATTCTAACTATACCTTCGAGCCCCGGAATTCAGTGGTTCTCATACTCGCATCTGAAGCTTCCACTCAGAGTGTGGAGTTCTCCCTGAGGGGCACTCCGCCACCGGTGGGCAAGAGGCCCAGTCTGGTGGGCAGGCTCATTGAGCTGGTCACTGATAGAACAGTGGCCCCACAGGTGGGTTGAAATGGGTTGAAATGGATTGTGACGGTGACAGCAGTGTTGCAGTGGTTATGTGGGATCACGGGAAGTAGGTGCTAAAGTTGATTTTGGCGCGGATATCGACTGCGCGTTGGATCGTACATGTAGCGCCTAATAGTGTCAGAGTTTTCGCCAGAATTTGCCAAATTTTCGCTCTCTACCTGTGACGCTTCACTTGGCCAATTTGCGAATTGCGAACTTAGTTTAGCCCCACCCCACAAAACTGTTCATCATCACAGGTGCTTGGAGCCGTTCTGCGAGCCACCCGTGAAGACTGGCTCAATCGTGCCAAGACCCTCTTTCAGTACTCCAGAGAGCAGCCCGATATGGACACAAACAAGAGACAACAACTGTTGAATATAGCACTCAGATGCGGGGAGGGCGACCTGCCATTGTTACAGTTCTGGCAGAAGGGTCTGAGTAGGCAGTTCAAGCAGAGGTTCTTCGATAGAATGAGGATGAGACCGCAGCACAGGCCTTAGACTTAGCCTGGGCTAAGTGTGGGTAGGTAGAGTACTCGCGAACCTATCTCCGCTTGGAACTGAATCGTCGCTATGGCTTGTGTTTGGACAGGGTGCGCCAAAACACTTATCAAAACACTTAACAGAGTAATCCAAATTCCTGGCGCTTGGTCCAACAAATTAGCCGAAATTGGGCGCGACACACTACAGGGTGTTCTTGACTAACATAATTCAAAAGTTCAGTGCGTTTGTTGCGTGGTGTTTTCGGAATACCCTATGTAGTGTGTTAAGGACACCCTATAGTATGTACCAAATTACAGTGGAGCAATCTTGAGAACGTGGTTGGGATGTCGGTACTGATAATTTGTGACGCACCCTATTTTGTGCCCATCCGCAACAGAACCGTGCAACTTGCGTTTTGGTTTATGGGTTCTTCTATTACTTGTGGTTTGCTTGCGGTTATAAGTTTCCATTGCAGTATTCGTTCGTTGGAGCGGCTGTGTGTCTTGCGTGGTCTGAAAGGCGCCTATTTCAAAATGCGCGACTATACCGTAACCTACAGCCGCGTCCGGTGTGTATGCTCGCGCGTCTGACTGTCTGTATCTTCTGCCAACTTTCTCTCACGATTGCTTTACGCTCTCCTGTCTGTACAGTATCCATTGGGACACTGTCTATTGGCCGAAATCGTCGCGCGAACGATCCAATGCTCTCGAATGATCGCCTATGCACGCGCAGTATACGGTATCGAATCTTGGCACCCTAATAGTGTCATTTGACAGCCTGATACAGATTTGTCACATCACTCCACGTGAGCTTCTGTTGGCACAATCGAGACAGGAGTTCTGGCAGCTCGCTGGTCTGGAATCGTGGCAAAAATTACACAAATTTTGGATAAATTTCACACCAAAAGGCAAACCTCGAGCCTGACTTGCTGCATACTGTCGCGCTCCCGCAGCGTCGCGGTCTCGGGCTGATTTTCCAAGGTTTCAGAGTCTAATGTCACGGCGTATGGAACCCCTGAAGTTTTGAAGTTTATAGTTTTCTATAGAGAGTGTACTCACGCAAAAGTCACACCGATTTCGTCGTTTCTGACGTATCTCCTGCCGATATGTGTCTTACCACTCTCGACCCTGCAGTCGATTCCAGCCGCCTTCAGAGATTGAGCTGAATCGATCAGAAAATCGAAATTTCAGTAACTGATATTCAACTTTGCTTCACACATTCATAAGAATCAGTCACCGATTCTCTCAGCAGCCTGTGACAACAGAACTGAGTCCACTATAGGCAGCACCACGCACTTCACAGGCGCCAGGTGGGGTCCCAGGGCCAGATACTGAACAGAATCACACGAATGACAATGACAAATGCAGACAATACAAAGTCACACAACATCACAAGTGCATTACAGAGCGCGTAGGCTTCCCTTGATGGGCTCTCGTGTTGTATGCATGCTCCAGAAGCGCGTGCAAAAGGCGGCCCACCCCAAAGGAAGGCTCGATCACTGAGGGAATGACTTCTTCCACGTGCAGCTGCAATGGGAATCATGGAAAGCTTCAGTGGTGCTTCAGGGATCCAGGGGATTTGGATATACGAATATTCGGAGGTTGTGAGAGTTCAGTGGTACACTATGCTTGCACAGGCTATATGACTATATGCTTGCACAGGCTATATGACTATATGCTTGCACAGGCTATATGACTATATGCTTGCACAGGCTATATGCTTGCACAGACAGGCTACAGATGGCATTCATTTGTCCTTGGGAATCAGTCATCACAGGTGCAGTGCAGTTGGTAGGTATGTAGTACAGGGTGGTCAAATGAAAGTGAGAACACCAACTTTGCAGCCCCTGTTTTCAAGCGTCTGTGCCCTGATTGCGCTCATTATTGTACACGAGAGACTACAGTGTGTTCTTGACAAACTGTGCACATTTCAATCAACTTCGATGCAGTGAATGTTGAATTGCATCGTTTTGCGCAACAGCTTGTCGAAAATCAGGTGGGACGCTTTTCAAACTCCTCGGTTGAAAAGCGTCGCAGCTGATTTTCGACATGATGTTGCGCAAAACGGCGCTATTCAACATTTACTGAATCGAATTGATTGAAATTCGCACAGTTTGTCAAGAACACCCTGTAGTATCTCATGTACAACTTTGAGCGCTATTCGGGCAGAGACGCTTGAGAACAGGGGCTCCAAAGTTGGTGTTCTCACTTTTATTTGACCACCCTGTAAGTGGTGATTCAGTGGTTCAGGAGGCGCAATTGACTGAATGGTTGATGAGGTGGTCAGGAACTTTGGCATCCTGTGATACCACACTTCAGAGGTTCAAGAGTTTCAGTCACGAGTCCACGCCATTCAAGTTCAGCATTCCATCCCACTCACCTCTTTGACCACTCTGTCGAAGCGCACCATCTCCCTCGTCAGTTCACAGGGGCCGCTCTCCTCCACGTGTAGGGTGGCAGAGCTGAATGTTATGCCATGCAACGCATGTGATTTCACAAGGCAAATAATAACTGACCCATTGGACTCCAGCTGCGACTCCAGCTGTTCACAGTGCTTCTCAGTGAGAGAGTTCAAGTGGTCGATGATTAGTGGGGCGCTCTTTTTGAAGGCCTTCTCTGAAATGGACCAGTTGTCAGCCACAGCTTCACTGCAGAGCATACATCTAAGTGTCACTGACTCAGTCCCCTCTTGTCGACTATTATCTCCAGTGCCTCCACTGTCCTGGGTTCGCCCAAAGGTCTATTGAAACTCAGTCTTTTCCCTGAGAACTGTGAGTGTCGTTGGAGGTCGTAGCAGCCTCTGTCCGCCAGGCCCACGCACTCCAGCCAGCCCTGTGATAGGAACACTGTAATAGAATGAAACAGAACTGAAATGACTACTTTCAAAGATTACATAAGAAGTCCAAATCTCGGCGTCGAAGCAATCGATGGCATAGTGAGCCGCCTCCTCCCTCCTATGCTGACGGAAGCGAACGCTATCTCGTGGGAAGCCCATTCGCATGAGGAAGCTCTGAATTCTTCCCAGGTAGTATGCCATGGTCTCGCTGGAGATCACCTGGGAAGGGAATGCGGTGACTCTGTGACAAATTACCACCTTTCATTCCAAGATGGAGTAGCGGATCTAGGGGGGGGGGGGGGGGGTTGGCGGAGTTTGTGCGCTCCTCCCCCCCCCCCCCAACCATTTGGCCAAACCGCTCACCCCCCCCCCCCCCCCCCCCCCTCCCCATTCTCCCGAGACTGAAGAGACCGAAGTAATGCATTTTCCCCTGCGGCGATATTTTGGAGCAATCTTGTGACCGAAGCGAACAAACTCGGCACATCTTTTCGCCTGCGGCACTATTCTGAAGCGATTTTGCAACTTCACACGTCAATATTGGCAAAAGAGAATGCACGCGGCGCAAAAATGTTGATCCAATTTTGCATAGCATCTTGGGCCCCCTGTGATCTCAAAAGCCGGATCCCCTGCTGATTCCACGCCACAAAGGACGACTCAAAACCTCTGAAGTCAAGGCCTCTGCAACGGTCATGCTCTCCACGGGATCCCCTCTGTCCTGCCCTCTGGCAGACCACATGTTGACTGATTGTTGTGACACAGTGTCCACTTTGGGACACGACTTGTCATGGGGATCGCAGAAATGCTCGATCTCGGCCAGGCAGAATTCCCTGCAGAGTGTGACATGTGGCATGTACACTACACAACACAATGGTTCATTAATGATGATTCAGTGGCACCTAGCCCTGACGAGTCCAATCCTCCTGCCCACTTCATTACGAAAGGCCGAGCCAATTTGCGCCGCGGCAAAGGGCAGCTTGTTCTGATTCAATTGCAGCAGGCGTGGGAAGTTCAAAAATATCCCTTGGGCCGTCTCTGGTCTCAGGAATCTGGAAAATAGTGCTCATTTTCACATTGCAGAGACACCTGAGACTACTGGAAAGTAAACGCACCCCTCGCGCTTGGTCCCAATTGGAGTGGGGAACATGAGGTTCATTCTGGAGGCTTTCGTCAGAGGATTCCCAGTGATGGGACTGCGAATCTGATACTGGTCGATGGCGTCGTCTATGTCAGTTGGTTGGAGACTGTCCAACTGGAAAGGAAATCGATGAATCCATAGTGGATCGCAATTTGGGATAACACTCGAGTTTCACCTTTGTGAGCAAGCTCTGAAGCTCCTCACTGGGGTGTTTGGAAGCATCGACGAAGTCTGAAGACTGTCACAGTGGCAATTCATTGAATCTCTGAACGCACCACTAACCCTGAAGCAGGTGACTGGCCCTGAAGAGCTCCTGGGTAACGGTGTCCCTGACGACGACGTCGCAGAACTCCTTCATGTGACCTGAGGCACTGAAAGAGACGTCGTCTCAGATGTGTCATGAAGTCACATGTGAAACAGATACCATTACATCCGTTTAAGAGTACGAATCTGGAAGAATCGAACAAAACAGACAAGTTTTGGACCATTTTTTAGGGTCGATGTCACGGATTTCCGCGAAATTTGGGTATTTAGTGTCGCTTGATGAAAATTGGTGAAACCCAAAATTTTTTTCAAAAATTCCACCAAAATCAAATTTTACGGAGGTCCAAAGTTTCGGTCTTTGTCTTTTTGCAGTCAAAAGGGCTGTTTCGACAAAGTTTTTGTACATAGCCTATCTGATGCAGAATTTTACGTAGAATTTCATCGTCTGCTTAAAAATGCGGAAAATTTTTATTTTGACACCGAAAAATCGCATTTTTCTAAATTTGCGCCAAATTTTTGGTGTTTTCGTGAAATAACTCGAGAAGGACCCCCCTGTACATCGCGTTTTTTCTGCGCGTTTTGAAGCTCTATAGGTCCACTACATAACTCCTAAGTAGCACGAAATATTTCGTCGAATCTTGCACCCATTCATGGTGTCGAATGCAGTCGGCTGGCACAATTTTGGGCTACCATTTAGAAGAAACCCCCGTTTCTCAAAAACGAACCCCCTGTCCACCCGATTTTTTTCGCGCAGTTTGTAGAGTTGGTGAACCTGTATAAACCTGCACAGGTGGCATTAATCGTTTCTTCAACTTTTGTGGTACTCTGATTCGCTTTGTGATAAAAGATTTCGCTTGCCATTGCGGGCACACCACTCGCGCAAGCATAAGGCAAATTGAATGAAACTTGGCACTTTCGAAGCTAGTTGTGCCACTGTTACGTGTGCCAAGTTCCGTCCACCTACAGTCAATGACAGAAAAACTGCAGCCTGGCGGATCTGCGCAGATCTGCGCAGACTCGGCCGCCGTGCGCTGATTGGTGAGCACCAATTAGGTCACGCCCATATCCGCTAGACCGGATGCGAGTGCGCGCGTCGGAAGAACAATAGGGGCCGCTCGCCTTCGCCGCGCCGCTTCTTGTATGGGAAAAGGACTCGACTGTTGCCCATTCCTTCCCTGGTTGTTTTCGGTCCTCTGCCGTGTTGTGCTGATCCTATATACTAAGCGGCATAGAGTCTGTTTGTTTGTGACCACGATAACTCTTGACACAGTTGACGGATTGCAATGATCTATACATCAAAAGAACCGCTGTACTCTGTAGTTGTGCGCCTCCTATTGTGGACTTTGACCGCTGACTAAATTCCACAATATTGGGCAAATATCGGCTGCGCCAGTACATTCTGAGCACAGAAGGCACCACAAGCTGTGACTGATGGTTGATTTCGCGCCAAAAGTGCTATACAGTGTCACCATTCACTGCAGAGTTGTCGTTGTGAGACTCCAAAGTGTATTCGCAGGCACTGCATGCGCTGGCAGGGGCACACCATCAAACTATTCTGGATCAATGTCAAACGACTATAGATCTGTCTGAAATCTCCTATGGGCTAAACCCAAATGTCTACCGGCTAAACGCAAGCTTCCATTGTGTATCTGCAGGCACGGGAGCTGGTGCGAGCCTAAATGTAGGCAGTGGCAGCGGCACAGTGCCAAATGGCTTGAGATCTATCTGAAATGTCCTACGGGCTAATCCCATTTGTCTACAGGCTAAACCCGAATGTATACGGGCTAAATCCAAGCCTGTGTATTTACAGGCATGGGAGCTGGTGCAGTCCTAAATGTAGGCACAGGCAGGGACGCAGTGTCAAATGACTTGATCTCTAACTGTTATGTTCTGCAGTGCGCTAAATTTGACGATTGCATTATCTTCTTCATACTCTGTAGATTACCCAATGGCTACTTTGACCGCTGACTAAATTCCACAATATTGGGCAAATATCGGCTGCGCCAGTACATTCTGAGCACAGAAGGCACCACAAGCTGTGACTGATGGTTGATTTCGCGCCAAAAGTGCTATACAGTGTCACCATTCACTGCAGAGTTGTCGTTGTGAGACTCCAAAGTGTATTCGCAGGCACTGCATGCGCTGGCAGGGGCACACCATCAAACTATTCTGGATCAATGTCAAACGACTATAGATCTGTCTGAAATCTCCTATGGGCTAAACCCAAATGTCTACCGGCTAAACGCAAGCTTCCATTGTGTATCTGCAGGCACGGGAGCTGGTGCGAGCCTAAATGTAGGCAGTGGCAGCGGCACAGTGCCAAATGGCTTGAGATCTATCTGAAATGTCCTACGGGCTAATCCCATTTGTCTACAGGCTAAACCCGAATGTATACGGGCTAAATCCAAGCCTGTGTATTTACAGGCATGGGAGCTGGTGCAGTCCTAAATGTAGGCACAGGCAGGGACGCAGTGTCAAATGACTTGATCTCTAACTGTTATGTTCTGCAGTGCGCTAAATTTGACGATTGCATTATCTTCTTCATACTCTGTAGATTACCCAATGGCTATTGACCATAGAGATTCTCCTACGGGCTAAAGGCTCTAGTCCTATATACTAAGCGGCAAAGAGTGTGTTTGTTTGTTTGTTTGTTTGTCTGTTTGTCTGTTTGTCCGGCCATTTTCTCTTGACACAGTTGACGGATCCTGGAGATCTATAGCTTAAACTGACCGTCGTGGACTGGAAGGAATCCCCTCCTATTTTAAAACTTTTGCAAGTTACTAAATTCCACAAAATTCACGAAAATATCAACTGCACAGTGCATTCTGAGCACTAAAGAGTGCCTACTGGTCATTTTCGTGGAAATTTCGCACTGTTGTGTCACCAATCACTAAAAAGTTGTCTCTGTGAGACTCCGACGTGTATTCAGAGGCACGGGAACAGGTTCGATGATAAATGCAGGCACTGGCAAGGGCGCAGTGTCAAGAGGCTTTTGGTCTATCTGAAACCTCTTATGGGCTACACACAAACACCTATATGCAAAGTTCAGTGTAATCAATGGCACGGGAGCGGGCGCAATGATAAATTCAGGCACTGGCAGGGGCACAGTGTCAGAAGACATTAGATCTATCTGAAATCTCCTATGGGTTAAATGCAAGCATCCATGTGTTAGCCTCAGTGTATTCTGAGGCATGGGAGCTGGTGCAACCCTAAAAGCAGGCACTGACAGAGGCACAGTGTCAAGTGACTTTAGATCTATCAGACTCTCCTATAGGCTGTTGTGAGCATTGGCTGTGTACCATAGGCCAATACATGTTGTGAGCAGTGGCTGATTTCCATGGGTCGATACAAATGGCTCTGTTTCCATAGGTGTTCAGCTATAGATATGCAGTATCACCTAAAGACATTAGATCTATCTGAAATCTCCTATGGGCTAAATGCAAGCATCCATGTGTTAGCTTCAGTGTATTCTGAGGCATGGGAGCTGGTGCAACCCTAAAAGCAGGCACTGGCAGAGGCACAGTGTCAAATGACTTCAGATCTATCAGAATCTCCTATGTGCTGTTGTGAGCATTGGCTGTGAACCATAGGCCAATACATGTTGTGAGCAGTGGCTTATTTCCATGGGTCGATACAAATGGCTCTGTTTCCATAGGTGTTCAGCTATGGATATACAGTATCACCTATGGGCTAAAGGCACTAGTCCTATATACTAAGCGGCATAGAGTCTGTTTGTTTGTTTGTCTGTCCGGCCATTTTCTCGAGACACACGCGATGGATCCTGGAGATCTATAGATCAAAAGAACCGCCGTTGACTGCGATTTGTCCCCTCCTATTTTAAAACTTTGGCATTTTACTAAATTGCACAAAAATCACGAAAATATCGGCTGCGCAGTACATTTTGAGCACTAAGGAGTGGCTGACAGTTTCTTTCATGCCACTTTTGCAGTATTGTGTCACCATTCACTACAGAGTTGTCGTCTTGAGACTCCGAGGTGTATTTACAGGCACGGTGAGCGGCGCAAGGCTAATCGTAGGCACTGGCAGGGGCACAATCTAAAATCGACTTTGGGCTGAAGCCAAGCATCTACAGGCTCTTGGGACTATAGAGATTCTCCTATGGGCTAAAGGCTCTGGGGTAATTGTAGGCAGTGGCACAGGCACAACTTGAAGTCATCTATAGGCTAAAGAGAAATACTCGCTGTGGCATGCCATTAGTCGCTGCATGTTCTGACCAGTGGCATGCGCCATCGGTAGCTTCACGACAATTGCGTAATGACAGTGCTCTTGGGACTATAGAGATTCTCCTACGGGCTAAAGGCTCTAGTCTTAGTACTAGCTATGGAGAGCAACCGAGCGAAGCGCACAATCCCGGCCTATAAGCATTGCGTTGTGTGGGCGGAGTTTGACAAGAGCTACTCAGTTGCTGAACCGAAACAACTGGACAAGATCACTGTCGAAGTTGGTGACAGCGTGAAAGTCACCTGCCCAAAATATGGCACTTTCGACGCTACGGTTTCTGCTGTCTGCCATAGCTATGGCGAGGCCTGCCGCAAGAGAGAGAGTCTGATTGCGCTGCGCAGATCGGAAGAAGAGGATGGTGTTGAAGAGGAAGTTGAAGAGGAGCAGGAACGGCCCGCTTCTGACGACAGCCCTGCAGGCAGCAACAGCGTTCCAGTCGTGGGCAATGGAGCTGCAGAGGGACCTGCTGTTGACTCTGATGGACATGATGGCGCAGTGGCTGGCAGCATTGGGAACACTGCTTTGGACCGCGAGGAACACAGGCATGGGGAAACTGTCTGCCCAGGCCAGGACCCAGTGGCTGTATGTGACCGGGACGAAATAGCAGTTTCGCATGAGTGCTGAGGGAGAGCACCCCCTGAAAGACGTCATTTTTTCCGACGAAACAAAAATTGAAATTGAGCAGCATGAACGGACTTGCTATCACCGAGAGGGGTTCAAGAAAGTTCTCAAGCCACGCTTCAAGCACCCCCTGTCTGTCAACGTTTGGGGAGGGATTTCAGCCAGAGGCGCAACAGACGTTGCAATTTTCAAGGGCATCATGGATGCTGAATTCTATACCCAAATTCTGGAGAAAGCACTCATTCCATTTGGACAGAAGGCCTACGGGGGCTGCTATCGATTTCAACAGGATAACGGTTGGTTCTCTCTATTTCATACCTCTCATGGCTGTCACTGACTGAAAATTTGTTAGCTATTTGGATCTTTTCAGATCCTAAACACACTTCGCGACTAGCAAGGGAATTTTTCGAAAAGAACCACATCAGCTGGTGGAAGACCCCTGCTCAGTCGCCGGACTTGAACCCCATTGAGTGCCTCTGGAATGAGCTCAAGTGCCATCTGCGCGGCGTCGTCAAACCCACCACTCAGAAGGAGCTAGTGGACGGAATAAGTGCCTTCTGGACGACGCTGACGCCTGAGAAGTGCTCGCGCTATGTTGGCCACGTCGAGACCGTTGTTCCACTGGTCCTCGAGGCTAAGGGAGGACCATCCGGCAAATAGACGCCATGATTTGGCATATTACGCAATTTTTGTCTGCTGACTAATTTGTGTCTTGTCTGCTGACTATTTGTGTGTTGTGATTACGCGTCTGTCTGTAGTGTCAACTGTCAATGTTGTTACGCTTGCCGTCTCTCAGTGTAGTCGAGCCTAGCCACCGACGCCCTTTTCAAAACAAACAGAATGCCACTAGAATGGTACAGAGTAGCCGGCCAAGCGCCGGCGGCCAGAGGAGCGGCGAGCGCCCCCCCCCCCCCCCCCCCCCTATTGTTCTCGCGGCGCGGGGCCGCCGCATCTGTCCGAGGGGAGATGGGTGTGGCCTAATTAGCGCGCAGCCAATCAGCGCGCGGCGGCCGAATCTGCGCAGATCTGCACAGATCCGCCAGGCTGCAGTTTTTCTGTCATTGACTGTAGCTTGACTGTGGTAAGTATAACGAGTTCGCAAACTTCACGTCTGGTGTGCCAGTTGTGCACCAACCTGACAGAATTGTGCTTATCGCGTCCCAACACACAACGTGATCTGTGATTGAGCAAAGTGTACGAAACTTGGCACACGTAACAGTGGCACAACTAGCTTCGAAAGTGCCAAGTTTCATTCAATTCGCCTCATGCTTGCGCGAGTGGTGTGCCCGCAATGGCAAGCGAATTCTTTTATCACAAAGCGAATCAGAGTACCACAAAAGTTGAAGAAACGATCAATGCCACCTGTGCAGGTTTATACAGGTTCACCAACTCTACAAACTGCGCGAAAAAAATCGGGTGGACAGGGAGTTCGTTTTTGAGAAACGGGGGTTTCTTCTAAAAGGTAGCCCAAAATTGCGCCAGCCGACTGCATTCGACACCATGAATGGGTGCAAGATTCGACGAAATATTTTGTGCCACTTAGGGGTTATGTAGTGGACCTATAGAGCTTCAAAACGCGCAGAAAAAACGCGATGTACAGGGGGGTCCTTCTCGAGTTATTTCACGAAAACACCAAAAATTTGGCGCAAATTTAGAAAAATGCGATTTTTCGGTGTCAAAATAAAAATTTTCCGCATTTTTAAGCAGACGATCAAATTCTACGTAAAATTCTGCATCAGATAGGCTATGTACAAAAACTTTGTCGAAACAGCCCTTTTGACTGCAACAAGCTGTTTTAAAAAAGTTGAGTTGTTTTATTAATACAGAGTGGTTTGTGAGTGTTTTAAAGTGGAAGAGTAAAAGAGTGGATACTTCGGTTACAGCCTGTTCGCCAAAGATGCCTCCTCTGCTATACTAGAGGAACGGTTGAAGGCTGACGACTCCCTCTCGGGTCAGAACTTCCCCATGAGAGCAGAGACGGTGGCTGACTTAGTCGAATTCGTCCCTGCCGGAGCTGCTCTTCGTTCATCGTAGTCGAGTACTATCAGCAGGTGGAGGGCGCAGCTGTGGGTGGAAGACTGAGTCCGCTTATCGCTGAGATTTTCATGGCGTATTTTGAGACTACTCTTCTCCCCACAATTGGCAGAAGGCCCAAAGTCTGGCTGAGGTACGTCGGATGATACGTTCTGTGTCTGGGAGTATGGCAAGAACGCCATTCCTGAATTCGTCACTGAGCTGAACGCCCTGCATGATTCCATCAAATTTACCCACGAAACAGAATGTGACGGCAAAATTGGATTTCTAGACGTGCTTGTGGAGAGACAAAGGATCGGTTAGTGACGTCTGTCTACAGAAAGAAAACGCACACAGAC
>JASAMZ010004291.1:0-13904 GCA_030248115.1 Linhomoeus sp. GSCO2_2 | reverse complement strand
TCTACTTCGTTCAGTTACGTATTGCTGAGGAGAAGGCCGCCTTCATGTCCTCAGCAGACATCTCCTGGGCCTACAGCAGGTATACGTAATTCTTCGTCATTGAACCTCTATACATACTAAAAGAATACCTTTAGGTCGACGAAGGCAGTGACAAAACCCTTGAAGTGTACGACCTTTGGAGAGGCTCCATTTACCCTATTTCTAGTCAGATTGCCCCAGTTGGCCGTAGAGTCGAACACTACAAGTGTCGAATTGGCTCCTTTGTTCCAACTGGGTCGCGTTGTATATGAGACAGGCTACAGTATCAGTTGAACACGTTGTCGACATTAGATTCCAGTCAATTAGTTATGCGCGTATCAGTGTGCTTCTCAACAAGCATTGACCGATACAACAACTTCATTCAACTGATACTGTGGACGTCTTATACACAACGCGGCCCTGATGTCGATAATGTTGTCATCCACTGTCGTTGCATCTTCATCAGGGTCCGCAGATCCCTGGTTCTGCCTCTGTTTCCATAATAGGGCCGCTTGAAAGTGTTCGGACCATTTAGGCGGAGGATTTGCAGGGTTCCTGGGCGGTTTGACACCATTCTTGCCATTTACAATACTGTCCAATTTTTCAGCGGTGCCGTGTTTTGGGTACCTGAATGTGGCCGATCTAGCGAACAAATAATTTACAATTTTTTGCAAAGAAAATTGTCGAATTTGTTCTTAGTTCCCACCAAACGCATTCACAAAGAACATACTCCGATTTCAGCTCTTCCCAATTGGCGCATCCCACCGCTTTGCACATCGCCAGGGCAATGACCTCCAGATTGCTGACCTCTACCAGTCTCTCCTGAAGCCGTTGTAGATGGAGCCTGCAGCAAGAGCCTGCAACAAGAAGTTGAAATATTTCAACATCTTATTGCAGACCCTTATTTCATTACTTCACGCAGGTGTGAACCAAGCTTAACTGTCATAATAATATCTTAGACGCGCTCAATACTCAATCCGTTCGCGCTGGAAACGTTCAAGATTCCATTCGAGAGGAATAGAACGTTGACGTTGAAGTCCTTATCGATCTTCTTAGAGTGAGTTATGGTAAGACTGGCGACGCAGTTCTCTTTCACAGCCGTCGTGTCGATCGTATGCTCGTCAAAGTTCGAGCTTCTCGAACAATCGATCTGAATTATGTGGTCTATTGCGCATCTAGTGAGGGTCCACCGCGCGCATATCCTACCGCGATGAATCCGTATCCCTGCGAGAGCATGTTGTCCCTGCTTATCAGGAAACCACTCTTCTTCTTCTGGGGTCCCAACACTCTGGCGAGAGTCGAGTACAACTCTGTGTTCTTGCGAGTGTCACTCTCCGCCTTTACTCTATAGAAGTGCTCGTTCAGCTGCAGTTGGACGTCTTCCGCGTCGTGGAGTTCAAAATTGTACGGGTTGGCAATCTGAATGGACACCACCGGGCACCGGTGCATCTACCTGTACCTACACATCCAGATGTAGCGCAAGAGCGGCAACCTGGTCGTCTCGGTCGGCGTCGCTGAAGAAGATTACAACCCTTTCTGGAAAGTTTTGCAGTGTCATCTGCCCAGAAGAGGTTTGCAGCTGGCCCTTTGGCGCCTGATACTGTAGGATTTCATAGCCTAAAGAGAGAGGGATAAGTCTAGCGTGAATGCTAGATTTGGGAGGAATTTGCACGCACGTTTGAATCCGGCCTTGTAGTTATCTCTGATGGCCGGAGTTGGTTTAGGAACAACAACGTAGCTGGCATTGAAGTGAGCGTCGACCAATTGCAGCTTTGCTTTAGGTTCGCCCCTCTTTCGAAATACGACAAAATCTGAGCTTTCCAGTTCGAGCTCGATTGCCAACCTGCGGTTATCGACATGATATTCTAGTTCAAACGTATGCTACCACATGCTCACCCAATGGTGATCGGTAAGTAGCACTCGTTTTGGATAAACGGCTGTATCAGTAGGGTGCAGTGGCGGATCCAGGATTATGGAATGGGGGGGGGCGGAATTTTTTAGGCCACAGGGGGGACCAAGATGCTATAAAAGCACATAAAAAAATGTGCGCCGCAGGCAAAAATTTTTGCCAATTTAAGCCTATGTTGGTACAAAAATGCTTTAAAATAGCGCCGCAGGCGAAAAATTGGGCCGATTTTGGCCTATTTTGGTACAAAAGTGCTATAAAATAGCGCCGCAGGCAAAAATTTTGGCCGATTTTGGCCTATTTTGATACAAAAGTGGTATAAAATAGCGCCGCAGGCAAAAATTTTGGCCGATTTTGGCCTGTTTTGGTACAAAAGTGCTATAAAATAGCGCCGCAGGCAAAAATTTTGGCCGATTTTGGCCTATTTTGATACAAAAGTGCTATAAAATAGCGCCGCAGGCGAAAATTTTTTGCTCTGGAGGTGCTGCCGCACAATTTTTTTTTCTCGAGAGGGGGAATGGGGGGGGCGGTTTGGCCGAATGGGGGGGGCGGACGCACAACCGCCCCCCCCCCCCGGGATCCGCGACGGGTAGGGTGCCCGACAAGGACCACTCTTCCGCCCTGCTCAACTTTTCGCGCCGACTGTGCTGCTTCGCTGCAACGACAGCGTCTGGGTTGGTTTTCAGTACTACACAATCACGGTGACCGGTGACCGACTTCAGGGCGCGCGGAGCGCGCCCTGAAGTTGGTGGTCGCGCTAAGCCTCAGTTTGAGACCCGCCAGGCGCGACGTCGACCGAGTTTTAGTGCAAACTATGAGTGGGGTGAATGAACACTCCTCCATCTACTTCACCTCCTGCTCAGGCCGGCAGTGCCCCTTCCAATGTTTCGCCTGCCCGCGGCTGGAATACGGGATTTCCCTAACCAGCTGGGGAAATCCCGTATATACGGGATTTCCCTAACGCAGCTAGGAAAATCCCGTGTGGCGAAAAAGCCGAAAAAGCCCAATTGATGACGCGCAGTGAATGTGCAATGCTTGTGACATACGCGGAAATGTAGATTCTTTGGTTTCCTACGGTGCAATCGAACGAAGATGCTCATGAAATTGTCTTCTGTGCAACACAGCCATTGATTGTTAGACGTTGCTGACTGCAAATCGAAAATGCACATTGAAATGGAGATTTTTTCGACATCGAAATATTCAGACTTTTTACCAATCGGCTAACACAGTTTGGCAAAACTGCTTTTTCGCCTAGTTAGCCCTTGCAAGTAACAGCAATTTTCAGTCATTTTTGCTGAATTGCCAAGTTTGAGCTGCCATGGATAGCTTTATTGGAGGAGTTCGGAAGTTCGCAAATGCGCAATTCTGAAATCACATTCACAAGTCAACAAACGATCGTGGCGAAATCGCCTCTCCCTCTGGGCAGTTTGGCGTCGAGCAGCTCCCACTCATTGGTGGAGGGATGCCAGCGCTCGATGGAGTCGAGAAACATGTCTTCATCGTTCCATCCCCCAATGGCATAGTAGAGGGCGTCTCTCCACTCCACCAGATCGTGACAGTACCTCTTGACGTTCATTGGGGGGAATGTGGTGGACCACTCATCCTTTTCAACAGAGTACTGCTCGCAGGAGGAGATGGCGGAATATTTGCCATTCATTTTGGTCCAACCGCCGCAGACGACAATTGTGGCAGAAGCTCCATTGCGAGAGAGGACGGCCGCTCTCGCGTAGGCTCTGGGAGTGCGCATATGATAACAGCAGGAATAGGAAGCCGTGCAACTCCAACAGCTTCATAGCCGCGGGTTCTCACCACCACCGAACCCATAAGGAGTCTGCCATCAAATCACTGACCTACAGGGCGGTGAGCCACTGCTCTTCAGAGGAGCTACTGGCGAACGAGCAGCGCTTCATACGCCAGTTGTTTCGTGAACATGGCTTCCCGTTCACCACGATTGACCGCATTATGGCCTCAATTCTGCAAAAGTGGAGGGCCCCAGTCACTAGAGGTTCCAACGGGCCGGCGGTTTTCGGCCCGGCCCGGCCCGTCTGGGTCCCGCGGCCCGCCCGGCCCGGCCCGGAATTTTTTTCAAAAGGCCCGGCCCGGCCCGGCCCGTTCTAAAACCCATGATCGGCCCGCCCGGCCCGGCCCGTCGGAAATTTTTTCCGCCACGGGAATCAGTATAGCTCAAGCATCTGTGGACCGACGGCAATAAAATTTGGGATAGGCAAAGATCATTATGTTCTCTAGGCTGTGTTAGAATTTCAGCCAAATCGGAGAAGCACAGCGCCCACACTTTCACGTTAACCAAGGTGTACTTTTCCGACGCCGCAAGATGAGCGGCGAAAGTGCGCCGCCTCTCGCATGGTCGCGTGGGCGCACGGCATGAACGATTTCCGCGAGCTTTTAACACAACCAATGACACATATTTGGCTATGCTGTGTGCAAATATCGCTGCAATCGGTGCACCCTTGCCTGACCTACGCAACCTTCTAAATAGCTGTTCCAGTACGTACTGAATGGATGATTTCAATGCTTGCCTCTTTCGGCGTGACCGCGTAGGCGCTACGCGTGAACGATCTCCGAGAAATTTTGGCACAAGCTATAACATATATAGGGCCATGACGTGTGCAAATATCGCTGCAATCGGTGCACCGACGCCTGATCTATGCGGGTTTCCACGTAGTTAGTCTAGCATATGTACAAGAGAAAGTTTGGTATGATTTCAGTTTTGTGGGTCGGCCCGCCCGGCCCGGCCCGTAAAATTTTTTTCCTGGGCCCGGCCCGGCCCGAAATTTTTTTGAGTCCCGCCCCGCCCGGCCCGGCCCGCGGGCCGGGCCGGGCCGGGCCACGGGCCCGGGCGCCCGTTGGAATCCCTACCAGTCACTGGAGAGGAAATGCCTGCCACTGAAGTCCAAAAGCCCATACTGACCCTGTCCCTGCCTTTCGTCGACGGCCTCTACCAGCACCTACAGCGACTGGGAAGGCGAGCGGGCGTGCGCTTCGTGCCTAGAAGCGCCCACACGGTCATGTCTGATTTGAAGCCAAAGCTGAAGCCCAAACTGAAGGTGACCGAGGCCTCAGACGTCGTCTACTGCGTCCCCTGCGACTGCGGCCAGATCTACATCGTCCAGACTGACCGTCAGCTGAAGACAAGAATAGCCGAACACCAACGAGGCTGGAAGAACCGCCAGGGAGCTTTCTGCGACCACCTGGCTCCACTGCGCAAACCCGAACTTCTCAGAGGCAAAGGTGGTGGCTGTCGAGCAGCACAATGAGATCCGTCAGGTGAAAGAGGCCCTGCTCATCCGAAAGGCAGGCCGCCAAGCCATTGAGAACCTTAATCTGGGCGCCTCCTCTGCTGTCAATCGCAGCAGGGGACGAAATCTGAACCAGGCGTGGGACGTCGTGGCCAGACGACTCCTCTCCCCTCAGCGGCAGAACCAAGCTTTGGGCTTGGTGTCGCCTCCAGTGTGCCCTTATCGCCTAGGCGATTGCGGCCGCGTCGTCACCAGACATAGACTATTGTGGCTCCTGTGATTACTATGTAGCTGGCGCGTTTATGTAAGGGCGTTGTTATGTGACAGTCTTGTTATACCACTGTCGTTCAGGCTCTGACGACGGCGCCGATTGAGCGTCGAAAGCTCAACCAAAGTTTATTGCGCAGAGAACGCCATCCACAAATGCCAATGAATACACCGTCCTGCGCAGAAGGCTTTCTCAAATCAACTAATCTATGTATTCTAGCTGCTTCTTTCGTGTTGGAGCGGCGTTTCGTTTCAGACGACAGCGGATGCAAGAGTAAACGACGAGTGCTTTCGCGTGTGGTGTGTTGACGCAAGTATAACTACAAACTGCCAATCCTGCTGGCGGCGCGGAAGACGGTCGATTACTCACTCTCTTAGTGGCTGGTTAGCGAAATAAATCTCGACTTGGAAACCAACGGGTTGTTTGCAGAAGTCAGCTCCAAAGGTAGTGAATATTCGGCTACGGTAGCAACATGCTCAATCTCTCGCCCGTTGGCACCACTTCATCAATTCGAAAAGTGTGTAACACATGTTACGGTTGGAGGCCGCAACCGGTTGTTGCGCGCAACGACCGGTTGTTGCGCGCAACAACCGGCGGGTTGGTCCGGAGGCCGCAACGAGACCACGTTGCGCCATTTGACCGGCCGTTGCCCGCAACAACCGGCAGGCCGGTCGGACCCCGCAAACGAGGAGCCACGCCCCACCCCCGATTACTCCCCCCCGCCCCCCCCCCCCCCCCTACGTTTCGGCCCCCTCATGGCGCTCAATCAAACGTACATAAGTTCCATCCAGGCCGCGCGCACCTTTTCCCATCATCACGATATTTATTTCTCAGGCGGTACTAAACGGAATTGGATGAAATTTGGTACCTACACTGAAGGACTTTATTGCGAATAGATTAAATTCTCAAATTTGGTTAAAATCGGTTAAGTCGCCTCCATATGGGAGTCCATTCCAGACGCGTCAGGAGATTCTCGTATGAACATTGGAAGTCATTGCACAACAGACGCGCCATTACCCTGTGTATTCGCTTTATGTCGCGCCTGCAGTATGCGGCAGTCGGGTACCAAATTTCAGCGCCGTACAGAAAAGCTGAGCAATATCGTTTAGTACAGCCCAGAAACAAGCATCGTGACGTGGGGGGGGGGGGGGGGNGGGGGGGGGNGGGGGGGGGGTTAAGACTCACTTTTTGCAAAAACCAACCTTTTAGTGGCCCACTTTGCCGAAAGTTTCTTCGATTTCGATGAAAATTGGTACGCTGGTACAACTTTACATACTGAACACATATCTAAAGTCAAAAATCGGAAATTTGAAATTTTGCGGTTTTTATGGGCAATTTTAAAAATTTCGGTTTTTTGGCCAAAACTCACGATTTTTTGGTCAAATCGCAAAAATAATACCAGATTCGGAATCGGCATGAAATTTTACGTCTAGTGGTACTAAAATTTTGCATCAAAAATAAATTTTTTGTTTTGAAATTTTTAATTGAAGTTTCGTCGGTGACGAAATTTTGAGGTTTTTGGCGAATTGCTCCAAAACGACAAGAGTGCAGCAGAATTTTATTTTTGATTCTGAAAGCCCGTTCAATTCTGGGTCGGACAGGGTACTAGAGAAATTGCCAAAGTGGGCCCCACGCGGTCAAAAATGGCGCCGAAGATACCCTACCCAGGCATTTTTGACGCATTTTCAACTTTCAATACTGTGCCGCAGCCTAACCAAGCGATGTACGAAGGTGGTGTAGTTGAACAAAATACTTGTCTCTACACCCTCTGTCGCTGTGCCAAGATTCAGCAAAATCGGCGACAAAAATGTTTTGGAAGAATTTTGGGCGAAAACGATTTTTTTGTCAAAATTCCTTTTGTCGCCGATTTTGCTGAAACTTGGCACAGCGACAGAGGGTGTAGAGACAAGTATTTTGTTCAACTACACCACCTTCGTACATCGCTTGGTTAGGTTGCGGCACAGTATTGAAAGTTGAAAATGCGTCAAAAATGCCTGGGTGGGGTATCTTCGGCGCCATTTTTGACCGCGTGGGGCCCATTTTGGCAATTTCTCTAGTACCCTGTCCGACCCAGAATTGAACGGGCTTTCAGAATCAAAAATAAAATTCTGCTGCACTCTTGCCGTTTTGGAGCAATTCGCCAAAAACCTCAAAATTTCGTCACCGACGAAATTTCAATTAAAAATTTCAAAACAAAAAATTTATTTTGATGCAAAATTTTAGTACCACTAGACGTAAAATTTCATGCCGATTCCGAATCTGGTATTATTTTTGCGATTTGACCAAGAAAATCGTGAGTTCTGGCCAAAAAGCCGAAATTTACAAAAATTGCCCATAAAAACCGCAAAATTTCAAATTTCCGCTTTTTGACTTTAGATATGTGTTCAGTATGTAAAGTTGTACCAGCGTACCAATTTTCATCGAAATCGAAGAAACTTTCGGCAAAGTGGGCCACTTTTGGCCTAAAAAGGTTGGTTCTTACAAAAAGCGAGTCTTAATACCGGTGCTTGTTATAATACTGGAGCTTGTTCATGCCGTCTTCAAGAACTGGTTTGTACCGCCTTGAAGTGTCTACTTCATAGTCAGGTAGCGTATGAGAGGAGCGCAACAAACCGTAACTAGATACGTGCTCGAGGGAAATTGAATCTTCTTTCCTTGTCAACTCAGGCGCAGCTGAAGAGGGCGGTGCTCCACAACTCCAATGTGGTGTTGGCCGGCACGAATCTGTACGACGTCATGTACCAGCAGCACTTCCTGGGCAGTCACAAGATCCTCCCACTGCTGGCCACCGGACATCACGCCAGGGAGACGGCATTCTTCGAGCTACGCGACAACAAGTGCTCCTGCCAGTCGCCGGACCTCCACAGCAGGCAGGTTGACTCCTTGTTTGAGGAGCTGGAAAGACCTCGCGGTCGGTTTGCAGCCATGCCGTGCCACAGAAAGCAAAATAGGCAGTTGTGGCGCATAGAGATAGACAGACACAACGTCGGAGACGAGATCATAAATTGGGTGTATTGCGAAATTGGCACAGCCCAGGTCAGAGAGGCTCAAGGACCCTAATTCAACCTTGGCGGAGCCGTGTTTCAAAGGATCTGCCCTTCGTTACTGACACACAGTGCATTACATATGGCCCGAGGTCTGTGCAAGGTAGCCAAGTTGCGCCAAGGGCTTTTCCATTGAACAGAAAGATCCAATTGACATCTCTGCATTGCAGACGCGTGGCAATCTTCCCTCGACGGGTGGCCCACGGGGGCCGGCGGGTGGCCGAGCACCTGCTGAAGGGTTGGTCGGGCCAGGAGCAGAAAGGCAACGTGACCGTTGAGTACTTCTTCCCGCGCGTCTCCAGCCTGCGGCCCTACCACTACTGCCTGCTACTTGACTACGCCGCGGCCCTGCTCCTGCCCTACTCCGTCCACTCTTTCTTCACGGCCGAAGCGGCCGCCTTCAACCTCCCACTCTTCGCGCCCTCCGTTCGACTCTACGCCCAGTGGGAGCGCCAGTTCCACGTGGTGCGCGAGCGCAAGACCAACCTGGAGCAGGCGTCCGAGAGCTACATGCGACCAAGTGCCTTGTCCCTCAACTTGCCCTTCAACCCCAACGACGACTTCGACCAGCCATCTTTGGAACGCTGGCTCTCCTTCTCAGACTACTACCAGTGGCCGGGCGTCGACACCTTCGACAGCGAGGAAGAGCTCTTCGAGAAGTTGCGCTCCGCCGACCTGCGCCGTCTGGAGAAGCTGCGGGCTGAGAGCAGTCGACGGCTCTTTCTCTACAACCAGCATAACATCGAGGGCCTCCTGCAGTATTTCTTCGGGAGACGTCCCCTGGCGGCGCCCCACGTGGAGCGCCGGCCAGAGAGCACCTTTGAGCAGGCGTTGGCAGAGTGGAATGCCAGGAATTCGCCGCCCGTCTTTGTGACGAGAAAGGCCCGTCTTGTCGACCACGGATCGCGCAGCCGCAACTGGGTAGTGGTCGAAATAGCGGCGTCTACAGAAGGCGAGGGCTGCTCACTGGTCGACCTGCAGAGGGAGGGCTGGCGTGTCTTTGTGGTCAACGCCACAGAGGTCAGAGACGACAGCTGCGACGCCTGCGTATTTCTCACACAGGAAACAATCCGCAGTCTGTCGCAGAGAACTAGAACCTACGCCTTGGAAACAGGCGTTCTGAAGCTATTGGGCTACCTCTACGCAATTCAACACGGCGCCGGCGTCGTACATGACGTCGAGTGCCCAGGAGTTGTAACGGCCCCACCATCGACTAAAGAGAACCTCACCCGACTGGCACGGCAAAGTGGCGCAATGTTCAATCAGTTGGACTACTTCTTGGGATGGAAGCATGTCTATCCCAGAGGTTACTCCTTTCGTGTGGCATCTGGGCATCCTAGTGAGTCGAGTCGTTACGGACGCTGGTTCGAGCACGCCTCCATCTATCAAGGCACAACCTCCACTGATGTCGGCCAATTTCCACTCGACGACAACAGTTCTGCAAACAAACGGCCCACGTCAGTGTCAAAACCGGTTCTGTTGTCTCCGTTCAACTTCGCCGCTCTCAATGGGAAGGACACCTTCTTTGAGCGTTCCTCCTTTTGGGCCCTCTTTTTGGCGGCTGGGGTCGAGCCCTCTCTGCGGGACGTCTGGCGCGGTTATTTGGCCCAGAGGCTCCTCTGGGAGATTGGGAAGGGCGTGGCGATTCTTCCTCCATCGCCAGAGTCGATAGCACCCTCTTCATCCACCTATGATGGCAGCGGCTATCATAGTCAGACTGAGCAGACGGACTCGCTGCTCGACTTCCTCTCCAACTGGAAGGTGGACAGTGAGGAAGGGGAGGACTTCTTCCGAGTGGCCGACCGCCTTGTCTCCGAGCTGGCCGTCCAGGGCTTCATGGACAGACGCGACTGCGACGCCTTTCGACAGTGGCTATTCGACCTCTGTGATCTGGGTGTTGAAGTGCCTAAGATTCAGAATAACCCTAGATAGCGTTGTCTTAAGTGAACAACTGCTAGTGTCGCTATGCTGTATGCCTGACCTCTTTGGCAGATTTCGAGCTACCTTCCAGTAACATCAGAATCTAAATCGGACGACTAACAATCCGGCGATTATTTCGCCGCGCCCCAGCGCGGCGAGTATATATGTCACAGGCGATGGCCGTCTTCAGTCAATGCCCGTCTAGACGGCCATCGCCTGATGCGCCAGTCAATCCCCGTCTAGACGGCCACAGCCTGGTCGATCAGGCCGCAGCCGTCTAGACGGCAATCGCCTGATGCGTCAGGCGATGGCCGTCTTTTCGCGTTCTGTCTTAGTTTCGGACACAGTGTATTCCTTTGAAATTAGGCTATGCTTAGGCTCGCCCTGCGCCCACAGTGCACAAGAGTCAGTCGGCGTCGCTTTCTGGCGGGTCGAAGCTTAGGCTTAACGCGACCGGTGACCGACTTCAGGGCGCGCGGAGCGCGCCCTGAAGTTGGTGGTCGCGCTAAGCCTCAGCTGAGACCCGCCAGGCGCGACGCCGACCGAGTTTTAGTGCAAACAGCAAGTGGAATGAATACTCCTCCAGTTACTTCACCTCCTGCTCAGGCCGGCCGTGCCCCTTCCATCTGCTAGCGCTTACGACAGCTTTCACTTTGAAGACGGCGATTGACTGGTCCATCAGGCGGTGGTCGTCTTTTCGAGCAGAAGACGGCTATCGCCTGACGCACCAGGCGATGGCCGTCTTTTCCCCGAGAAGACGGCCGCGGCCTGATCGACCAGGCGATAGCCGTCTAGACGGCTATCGCCTGAAGACGGCTGCTGACTGCAACATATATACGGACGCTATTGTCTGTTCGTGTTTCTGTCTGTCTGTCTGTCTGTCTGTCTGTGTCACAAAACTAGACATGACGGTTAGTGCCACCCGATGGAGTCGAATGCGCTGAGTAACGCGCCGTTGTCCGTTTCTGTTGCTAATTTCGCTATTTCGAGATATTTACAATTAAAATATGAAAATGTCAAAAATGGAGTCGTATCGGCAAAGTTTTTGCTGAAATGGAAAGGGCATAAGACGCGATGAATTTGTGACATAGTTTCGGATTTTGGAATTCACGAAATTAGGGATATTTTCAAGGTTTTTGTCAAAATTCCCAAATTTTGTCATTTTCAAACAGCTTAAATTTCAAAACTTCTTTGCACCGATGTATCGAGCATAGTCTGCCAAGTATTTAGCAAATAGTTTCAGCGAATATAATTAACGAAATTAGGTATATTTTCAAGGGTTTTGTCAAAATTCCCAAATTTCGACATATTCAAACAGCTTAAATTTCAAAACTTCTTTGCACGTATGTATCGAGCATAGTCTGCCAAGTATTTATCAAATAGTTTCAGATTTTATAATTAATGAAATTAGGGATATTTTCAAGGGTTTTGTCAAAATTCCCAAATTTCGACAAATTCAAACAGCTTAAATTTCAAAACTTCTCTGCACGGATGTATCGAGCATAGTCTACCAAGTATTTATCAAATAGTTTAAGATTTTATAATTAACGAAATTAGGGATATTTTTAAGGGTTTTGTCAAAATTTCCAAATTTCGACAAATTCAATCAGCTTAAATTTCAAAACTTCTTTGCACGGATGTATCGAGCATAGTCTGCCAAGTATTTATCAAATAGTTTCAGATTTCATAATTAATGAAATTAGGGATATTTTCAAGGGTTTTGTCAAAATTCTCAAATTTCGACAAATTCAAACAGCTTAAATTTCAAAACTTCTTTGCACGGATGTATCGAGCATAGTCTGCCAAGTATTTATCAAATAGTTTCAGATTTTATAATTAATGAAATTAGGGATATTTTTAAGGGTTTTGTCAAAATTCCCAAATTTCGATAAATTCAAACAGCTTAAATTTCAACACTTCTCTGCACGGATGTATCGAGCATAGTCTACCAAGTATTTATCAAATAGTTTCAGATTTTCTAATTAGCGAAATTAGGTGTATTTTCAAGGGTATTGCTAAAGTTCCCAAATTTCGACAATTTCGAATAGCTTAAATTTCAGCATGTCTTTGCATGGTTGTGTCGGACATAGTCTGCCAACTATTTAGCGAGTAGTTCTATATTTTATAATTAACGAATTTAGGGATATTTTCAAGTTTTTTCTCAAAATTGCCAAATTTCAACAATTTTAAGCAACTTAAAATTCTAAATATCTTTGCGTGGATGAATCGGGTGTAGTATGTCAAGTAATTATGCAGCAGTTTTAGATTTTAGAATTCAGGAAATTAGGGATATTTTCACGGTTTTTTTTCAAACGTGGCAGATTTCGGCAATTTCAAATGGCTAAAACTTAGCAATATTTTTCCATGGATGTGTCCGACAACGTATGTTTTTGCCACCTATTCAATCCAAGACGAAACGCGGCAATTCTGTTCACTGTGCGGTTCTGCAATGTACAGCAACGGTACCGTAACCGTCCGCATTTGTGACCCAAAAGAAAAGGGCGTCGTCCCATTTAGACCCTCTTCACCCAAAGTGAACCTGCGGCGAACATTCCTGATCCATTTATGGATCAGTACATACCAATGCGCCTTACAGGCATCGAATGCCCAACAATGACACAAACTTTCTCTGGAAACTCGAGGTAACTGCGGCGATACTCCCCGAAGAAATGCTCAACTTACAGTGGGCAATATTTCGAAATTTTTTTGTATATTGTATATGTATATTATATATGCAATCCAATAACTTTGTATATTGTATGTTGTATATATTACCAGATTTAGCTTTGTATATATTTTTTATATTGTATATTTTCCTATACCGTAGTCTTAGTGCTTCCAAGTAAGGTTTTCATAGAAGTGTGCCGATCTCCAACTGAAAGAGTGAATTAACACATCACTTCTGCCCAAATTTTGGTAATTACGCCGAGTTTTATAGTACAGATTAGCTTATGTTTAGCTAAATTTGTGAGCTGAACATCGAAATCTCGACCCACCACAGTAACAAATACGGTAGAAATATACAATATACAAAGTTTGTATATCGGCCTTGTTTTGTATATGTATATGTATATTTTAAAAATTTTGTATATTGTATATGTATATGTATATATACAATAAAAATATACAAAAAAATATACAAACCATTTTGTATATGTATATATTGTGCCCACTATAGCTCAACTTACTATTCTGACACTCTATGGAATATACTCCTCAAATGCACGACACACTATACAATGCCAATCAACCATCATCGGGTACCCAGTTTTTACTCTAAGCTTGTTTATGTGTGCTAATTGTTGGTAATTTGTTTTCTCTGGCGATTATATGTTTGTTTTATTATTACATTTGATACTCTACTGTTAGCATGCGGCACTGTGTTTGCGTATACCGATACAAACTTTACTTCGCTTGTCGTCGTCGTCGTCGCCGCCGCTGCCGTCCAGTCAATATCCAACGTCCATAGCCCGTTGTCCAACGCGAGCACC